>PVJI01011614.1:0-55243 GCA_004026765.1 Micronycteris hirsuta | reverse complement strand
TAGGGGGGAGGTGGGGCTGGAGGGAAAGGGAGGAGGGGAGGGGAGAGGATACAAATAAATGTAATTGAACAAAAAATAAAATAAAATAAAATAAACCAAACAACTCAACACCAATAAGACAAACAATACAATGAAAATATGGGCAACTGACCTGAACAGACACTTCTCCAAGAAGGACATACAGATATGCCATAAATATATGAAAAAATGCTCAACATCACTAGTCATCAGAGAGATGCAAATTAAAACCACAATGAGATATCACCTCACACAAGTCAGAATGGCCATCATTAATAAATCAACAAACACCAAACATAGGTGAGGATGTGGAGAAAAAGCAACCCTCGTGCTCTCTTGGTGGGAATGCAAATTGGTGCAGTCACTGTGGAAAACAGTATGGAATTTTGTTAAAAAATTAAAAATGGAACTGCCTTTTAACCCAGTAATTCCACTTCTGGGAATATATCCTAAGAATCCTGAAACACCAATCAAAATAATTTATGCACCCCTATGTTCATAGCAGTACTATTTACAATAACCAAGATTTGGAAACATCTTAAGTGCCCATCAGTAGATGAGTCAATAAAGAAATCCTATGATATATTTACACAACAGGTATATTTTCTTGCTGCATATTTATATTATGCAGCAGTAAAAAAAAGAAAGCATTTTGACCTTTTGTGACAGCATGGATGGATCTGGACACTACTATGCTAAGTGAAATAAGCCAGTGTGTGAAAGACAAATAGCATATTATCTCACTTATAAGTGGAATCTAATGAACAAAATAAACTAATGAGAAAAATAGAACCAGAGGCATAGAAGCATGGAATAGACTGACGGTTGTAAGAAGGGAGGGGGACTGATTGAAAAAAGGTGAAAAGATTAGTCAAAGAACATACATGAAGGACCCATGGACATGGACAATGGTGTGGGGATTGACTACTGATGGGGGTGGTCAGGTCAGGGTGGTCAAAGGGGACAAATTGGGATAACTATAATGGCATAAATAATAAAATATTTTTAAAAAAGAGTGTGGGTACTATTTAATTTCCTAAGGTGAATATAAGTCTTATCTTCAAATGGAGCACTAGAAATGGCAAAATGATTGTCTACTATAAAAAAATTATTGTGTATTTGCTCCTGTTGAAACAACACGTGGTGTATTTGCAGTCATCCCTTTGTCAGTTATGACCTTGAGGGGAATTATGGACCCATCACATTTTCCTCCTCAGGCATTCTACCTCATACACTCTTCCTCTCCCCATGCCTCATCCATTCATACATGTCCCCCTGGAGGGAGCCAAATATCATCACTTTTATTGTAGTGTCTCTGACTAGGAAAACTTCCTCCGTGTGTATGTGTGCATTTGAACTGAGCACTAGAAGTTTAATCTAAACTCATGGTGGTATCTCAGGCATTAATCCATGGGCAAAAAAGGATTATTTGAATCTTGGGGCCTTCAGGTGCCCTTTAAACCATAGCAAATTATCAGCAAGCCAAGCCCTTCTCTACTCCAAGCCTGTATATGGTTCAGAGTGGCAATATTCTACAAGGCTCCCTAGGGTCTTTTTCATGGATAGTAAGAGGGAGGGATTGTAGTAGATATAGTTCAAGAGTTAGGATTTGAAAAAGCCTAATCTACATTTTCAGAATGTCTAGAGCAGAGGTGTCCAACTCTTTTGGTGTCTGTGTGCCACACTGGAAGAAGTCGAGTTATCTTGGGCAACACATTAAATACATTGTGGCATATAATCACAAAAAAACCCTCACAATATTTTAAGTAAATTTATGATTTTGTGTTGGGCTGCATTCACAACCATCCTGGGCTGTATGTGGCCCATGGGAACCAGGTTGCATACCACTGGTCTAGAGAATGGGATCCCATTTGGCTTAGTAATTGTTTTCTTTCATTAATTTTATGTGAAAATTTTCCCTTCACTGAAATTATACCTAGTGATTAGAATACCTAGAGATTTATCTTTAAGTGTTGGTACTGTGAAGAGAGCTACAGTTTTAGCTGGTTGAAAGGGAAGCCTGGGGAAAGCCCTCCATTTCTAGGACTATTGGTTTAAAATGGGCATTGGGTGATCAGAGAGAATTAGGAGAAAATGTGTTTATAGCAGCCATTAACGAATCCATAGGGAAGACTGAATTCTTTCTCTTATAATGTGGCCTGTTTATTTTTAAGCTAATTTGTGGGTTCCTTATATCTTATGGTTTGTTGCAGAAAGAAAAGAAAAGGTATATTTCTTTCCTTTTTTCTCTTCGGGTTTTGGAAAACCTTGTTCTGATGAAGACATAAAGACTCCATAGTAGTGGAAGAAAACTAAGATGGTGGTCTAGGTAAACATGACTCACCTCCTCACACAACCACATGAAAATTACAACTACAGAATAACCTTTATTCGTTACTACCAGAAATTGAGTTGAATGGAATTCCTACAACTACAGAATTAGAGAAGAAAACACCTCAAGTCCGGTAGTATTACCGAAACAGAGATGAGGTCCTGCTACCCACCATCCAAAGGGAAATCATGGAGGCAGAAGTTTGTGAAAAAGGAAAGGAGTCTTTTATTCAAAAGCTACACAATTTTGGAAGAATGGCGAGCTTCTCCCTAGGGCCTGTCTCCTCTATAACACCCAGAGAAAAACCCCTCCACGCTCTGCCGGGCAAGTGCAAGGCTGTACCCAGAGTTCCTTCTCCCACTTAAAAATACCATCCTTTATGAAACCACAGGTGGCCACTGCACAATCATTGAGGGGATCCCTGAGGAAGAGAAAAAAAGCCAAGTCTCTGCCCTCCCTCCATTTAGATCTCCCAGACAATAATTCCATGTGCTATGGAAGTGTCCAGGTTCCCAGGCAGTCCCATCCTTTTTCAGGTTAGACTGGCAGGTCTGCCTCATCACTACCCAGGAATAGGGAGATATGTCATGTGCCACAATAGCTTGTTTACCACTGTCTTGGCCAACCTCATCCTACAGCCCCTCCCTTCTCCTCCCAGCACCATGCTATTATCAATTCCCCCCTTTAACACTTCCAGATCCTTGTAATCTTACAAGGGCAAATGGGTGAAGGTCTTTTTATTCTGTGGTTACTTCCTGCTGACCCAGGACATAGTCCTACCTATCCTTGCATCCAGAGAACAAAACAGGGGATTAGGAATGAAGGAAAATCTTCACACAAGGGAGGAGGATCTCATAGAGCCCAAGTCAGTTGGCTGCTTCTGGTAAGTGGCATGCATGAGTTCCAAAGAATGGGATTGCTGGACATGTTGACATCCTTGTATTTTAGAGGTGACAAATTTGGCAAGAAAGTTAGAAGACATGGTACGAACAACAAGAAAGGCAGGGACTAATTCTACAGTGTTGGAGATTAAGAAAGGAGCAGCTTCCTTGGAGGAAGGTGTGAAAGGTGTGTCACCCCTGTCTAAAGCCCTTTTGTCTACTATACTTAACTCAAATTAAGCAGAGGGCAATATTGTAAGAGTTCCCCCTCTGAAGAATTGTGGGCATTTGCTATCTGAATCATTAGGGTAGAAAATAAAAGCAGTTTTAAGTGAAGCCAATAGACTGCCCCATACTTCACTAATTCAACCATTTAGTCCAGCCAAACCATTGAGTCTCAGGAGGTGGTGATACAGATGAGCTTCTAAAGTGAAGCCTATACTGCATAAAGAAGCAACCAAGTAAACAAGGTCATAGGTATATGCCTTATGAAAACAGATGGAAGAACACAAAGTTTAATTCACACAAGAAGTGATAAACTGGTCTCTGAATCTGCAAGACTGTCTTTTGAGAAGATGTTCTGAGGCAAGGTATTTTCTGAAATGATATTAATCAGCGGCAATTCAACTAATTCTTCTTGTCTGTAAATTGAACATCTCTAGTGATGACATCAGGTGCTGAGGTAACATCTGTATACAAAAACTAGTTCAGTTTCCAAGTGAAAACAAAACTTTGAGGACAGTTAGCTGCACTAGAGCCCAATGTCCATAACTGAGCATTGTGATTTTCCTTGAAACACAATTTTTCTCCTTAAGATCACCCTCATTGTCATCAAAGGGACTGCACTAAATCCAGTTTTTAATTTTTCCTGATTATTTGCATAAATGAAAAAAGAACAGCAATTAATCACATAGACTCTTTAAATCTGCTTTGCTGGAACTTACACAAGGAACATTTAGATTGAGCTTTCATCAGCCCTTCAGGGCACAGAAGCCAAGCCACACACCTGCCATCCAGCTTTGTCTGCAGTACCTAAATTTCTCAAGTCCTTGAGGTTTCCAAAGGGTGTTAAGGCTCCTTCCTTTCTATCTTTCAGGTAAGCAACATTCATTCCTTACCTGGAAAGATGGACATGAACCACACAACCAAACAAGGTACCAGGTCATTTCTCCAGTGTGCTTTTGTTAGCTTTGAAAATCATATCACTTCCTCAAGGATTTCTGGTAACAACCAGAGTCCAGGCATGCCTAATTCAGGCATGACATTCCAGTCAAAATCTTTGTTAATGAAACCACAGTCGGAAATGGGTCTGATTGGTTTTATGCAAAAAAAATTTATGCCATCACTCACTCATTAAGGATGACAAATTTTGGAGAAATAAGGTAGGGAGAAAAATACAAAGCAAAAAGGGAAAATCTTTGTCCTTTCCACATTGCATCTCTGTGCCATATGCTTTCTATTGCTAAAACATGTAATTCCTTCCAACTTGATGTGAAGTTTTAACTATTAGAAACTTAAATTTCCTTACAAAACATAAACAAAACAAAATCTAAAACAAAGACTGACTTTCTAAAGGGGGAGTGGTCTAGGACTAGCCTTACAATCTTGTCTCACACCAATCAGTACACCAACTGGTCCCACAGATGACCTCTCCTAGGTCACAAAAGCCCAAATGGCAGAGACATTCTATCACCTCAGCTGGTATAGAAACTGGCACCTGGCATGAACCCCCAAGTGGCAGAGACAGAAGATTCCCCATGTACACAAAACAACAAAGTTCAAACCAAGCTCCTACAAGATAAAAAAGTAAGCATAGAATAACTGTAACCAAGAACTGAGGTTTGTTTCTTTTCAAGTTAAAACTTTCAGAACCTTCTTCTACATACCTTACAATTTTCTATTCACCTTCTATACTTACTCAGAAAAAAATACATTTTACCTAACTCTCTCTTTTTAAATTATTTTATTGTTGTTCAATTACAGTTGTCTGCATTTTCCCCCCACCACTCCTCCCCACCCCAGCCAAAACTCCCTCCCTCCCTTGCTTCCACCCTCTCCCTTGGTTTTGTCCACGTGTCCTTTATAATAGTTCCTGAAAACCCTTCTCCCCACTGTCTCCTCCCCCCTCCCCTCTGGTTATTGTTAGATTGTTCTTAATTTCAATGTCTTTGGTTATATTTTGTTTGCTTTTTTCTTTTGTTGATTATGTTCCAGTTAAAGATGACCTAACTCACTTTCAATCCTTGTACTTTTAATGATGATGGAAAGGACTATACCCTAACTTTATCAAGCAGCTAAAAGTCCTTAGATTTGCTAACAGATCCTATTCCTTTTTGTGTAAAATGCAAGGGGAACCCCTTGAAATGTAATTTTTAATAAAAATTGTGTTTTTATTCTTACATGTTTAAACTTCAGTCACCTTCAAAGTACTCTCCATTTGATGCAATGCACCTATGGAGACATTTTTCCACTGTTCAAAAAAAATTGAACTCACTTCCGGCCAAGATGGAGGTGTAGGTAGATACATTGTGCCTCCTCGCAAAACCAAAAGAGGAAAACCAACAATTAAAACAACAACAACAACAACCAGAACTGACAGAAAATCCAATTGTGTGGAAGTCCAACAACCAAGGAGTTAAAGAAGACACATTCATCCAGACCAGTAAGTGGGGTGGAGCCAGGTGGAGTGCGCGCTCAGCAAGACCGTGGTTTGTGGAGCGGGGCAGGCAACACTGCAGCTGCCAGGAGAAGCCTGCAGCTGGCCAACCCAGAACCAGCAGGGCCAAGAATGGTGAATTGGGAGGGGAAAAGCTAGAGAGCTGAGCAGATTGTGCAACCCACCATCTCAGGGAAATAAAGCCTCAAACCACCAATTGAAAACACCTATGGGGGTTTAGGAATCAGTGGGAAGAACTTCCAACCTCACAGGAGAGTTCATTGGAGAGACCCATGGGAACTTAAAACTATACAAGCCCACCCACCAGGGAGCCAGCACAGAAGGGCTCAACTTGCTTGTGGGTAGTGGAGGAAGTGTCTGGGATCCCTCAGAGAGCAGAGCAAGCACCATTGTTCCCTCTCAGGCCCTGCCCCCATAGGCAGCATCACAATGTAGCAACATAGGTTACCCTACCCCGGTGAATACCTAAGGCTCCGCCCCTTAAAGTAACAGGCACGCTGAGGAAAAAAAATGGTCCAAATGAAAGAGTAGATAAAAATGCCAGAAAGAATATAACTAAGCCATGAAGAGATAGCCAACCTATCAGATGCACAGTTCAAAACACTGGTAATCAGGATGCTCACAGGATTGGTTGCGTTTGGTCACAAATTAGATGAAAAAATGAAGAATATACTACGAGAAATAAGGGGAAATGTACAGGGAACCAATAGTGATGGGAAGGAAACTGGGACTCAAATCAACGGTGTGGACCAGAAGGAAGAAAAAAACATTCAACCAGAAAACAATGAAGAAACAAGAATTCAAAAAAATGAAGAGAGGCTTAGAAACCTCCAGGACATCTTTAAACATCCCAACATCCAAGTCATAGGTGTGCCAGAATAAGAAGAGGAACCAAGGGATTCAAAACTTATTTGAACAAATAATGAAGGAGAACTTCCCCAAGCTGGTGAAGGAAATAGATTTTCAGGAAGTCCAGGAAGCTCAGAGAGTCCCAAAGAAGTTGGACCCAAAGAGGAACACACCAAGGCACATCATAATGACATTACCCAAGATTAAAAATAAGGAGAGAATCTTAGAAGCAGCAAGAGAAAAGGAGACAGTTACCTACCAAGGAGTTCCCATAAGACTGTCAGCTGATTTCTCAAAGGAGACCTTACAGGCAAGAAGGGGCTGGAGAGAAGTATTCCAAGTCATGAAAGGCAAGGACCTACGTCCAAGAATACTCTATCCAGCAAAGCTATCATTTAGAATGGAAGGGCAGATAAAGTGCTTCTCAGATAAGGTCAAGTTCAAGGAGTTCATCATCACCCAACCTTTTTTATATGAAATGTTAAAGGGATTTATATCAGGCATGGAGGGATATCAACAGGAGAGTGAGAGGGAGAGAGAGGAGGAAAGAGTACAGAGAATAAGTAGCATAAACGGTAGGTAGAAAAGAGACAGGGGGAGGTTAAGAATAGTATAGGAAATGTAGAAGCCAAAGAACTTATGAGTAAGACCGATGGGCAAAAACTAAAGGGCAGGAAATGGGGGTTGGTGCGGGGCAGAGGGAAATAAATGGGGGAAAATGGGACAACTGTAATAGCATAATCAATAAAATATATTTTTTAAAAATTTTGAACTCATTGATTTTGATACCTGTTAGTGCTTCTGCCAGTTTTTGTTTCACCTCTGCCACATCAGCAAAATGTTTCTCTTTGAGGACTTTTTTATCCAGAGAAAAAAGAAAAGTTACTTGGAACAAGATTGGGTAAATAGGGAGGGTGGGGCATATGAGTCATGTCATTTTTGGTCAAAAACTGCTGAATTCTTTGCACACTGAGGGCAGATGCACTCGTAAATCGCCCATCATGAAATGGGCAAATGTGTTGAGTCTTCAAAAAAATTCATTGAAGCCAAATGCAGCCTCTCACAACAATGCCAGCTGGTACACTGATACTGATGGCTTCCTAGAATACTCACCTGGTTGGGGAAGCCTCTACTACCAGAGGCTTGCCTTCCAGAAGATAATTTTGGCAATTTTTGGGTCCCTCAATTTAATATAAAATGAAATAAAGCAAAAGGAACATTGTCACTGCATTGGGGGCTGCTGTCCTTTTCCAAAAGAGAAAATTTCACTCTCCTTCAGGAGTTTAGTTTCACCTTTTTGTTTCAGTAAAGCATCAGGGTCTGAGGCCTCCTCAGGCAGTGCCCACTTTACGTATGTGCGGTGGATCCAAGGCCTGATTCTCATGAGCTTTAAGAAGAGTAAGTTCTCAGCAGTGTATCAACAGGACCAGTCCATTGCTCAGCTAGATGTTGTTCAGGGCCTTGAGTCTTTCTGGTCTTTAGTAAGACTCAATCTCCCTGCTGGAATGGATCTCATCAGATGGATATACAGACCAGCAATGAGCAAACTTGTGCAAAATGGTTAGTGTTTGCCCTAAATGATGTACATATTGCTTCATTTTTGACTTGGACTCCAAATTTAAAGGGGCACTCATAAAACAGTTTTGGAAGGGTCTCCCATAAACTATTTCAAAAGGGCTTAATTTAATCCTCCTTTTGTGTGCTACCCTAATATGGAGCAAGGCAATAAGGAGTGCCTAGTCCAAGTTCAGACGCACTTGCTGACATATTTTTGCCAAGGTCTTTATTGTGTGGTTCATTTTCTCAGTCTTTCCATAGATAGTGGTCTCCAAGCTGCATGTAGTTTCCATTGAATTTATCCTGCCTATCCAAGCTTCTGAGAGATCTCTGAAGTGAACAATGGTCCATTGTTGCTTTGAATGCTGTGAGGAAGTCCAAAACCAGGGCTTCTTTCTTTCTTTTTTATTTTATTTTTCCATTACCATTCAGTCCCCTTATACTCCCCCCTGAAATCACCACACTGTTGTCGATGTCCATAAATCCCTTTTTCCTTCTTGCTCAATCTCTCCACCCCCGATCTCCCCCCTCTTAGCTGTCATCCTGCTCTCGATCCGTGAGTATCTCTACTTTGCTTGTTATTTCAATTTGTTCGTTAGATTCCACATGTGAGTAAACTCATGCAGTATTTGTCTTTCTCTGACTGGCTTATTATACTTAGCCAGGCTCTCCATAAAGTCACAAAGGGTAAAGTTTTATTCTTTTTTATAGCTTAGTAGTATTCCATTGTGTAAATATCCCATAGTTATTTTGCCCACTCATGTACTGATGGACATTTTGATTGCTTCCATATCTTGGCATTGTAAATACTGCTTATGTTCTTTCAAATTACAGCAAAGACAAACATCAACAAAATAAAAAGGCAATGCACAGAGTGGGAAAACATATTTGCCAATACATCTGATAAGGGTTAATATCCAAAATGTATAAAGAACTTACAAAACTCAACAAAAAACCCACAAACAACCCAATTAAAAAAATGGGCAAAGGACATGAATAGATGCTTCTCCAAAGAGGACATATAGATGGCCGATAGACATAGGAAAAGATGCTCAATGTCACTAATAATCAGAGAAATGCAAATTAAAACCACAATGACATATCACCTCACACCTGCCAGAATGGGTATTATCAATAAATCAACAAACAAATGCTGGCAAGGATATGGAGCCCTTTTGCACTGTAGGTGGGAATGCAGACTGGGGCAGCCACTGTAGAAAACAGTAGGGAGATAACAAAAAATTAAAAATGAAACTGCCTTTTGACCTAGCAATTCACTTCTGAGAATATATCTGGAGGGATTATTTCTTTTTTAAAAGTATATTTTATTGATTATGCTACTACAGTTTTCCCAATTTCCCCTCTTTCTCCCCACTCCACCCTGCGCCCCTCAACCCTCCAACACTCCCCCTTTAGTTCATGTCCATGGGTTGTGTATATAAGTTCTTTGAGTTCTCTGATTCCTATACCATATTTGACCTCTCCCCATCTATTTTATGCCTACCAATTATGCGTCTTCTTCCCTGCATATTTTCCTCCCTATTCCTCCTTTCCATCGCCCCACTCAAAACCCACCATGTGATGTCCATTTCTCTGATTCTGTTCCTGTTCTCATTGTTTGTTTAGTTTTTGTTGTCATTGTTTTTCTTTTTTTAGGTTCATTTGTTGATAGTTGTGAATTTGTTGTCATTTTACTGTTCATACTTTTATCTTCTTTTTCTTAGATAAGTCCCTTTAACATTTCATATAATAAGGGCTTGGTGATGATGAACCACTTTAACTTGACCTTATCTGGGAAGCACTTTATCTGCCCTTCCATTCTAAATGATAGCTTTGCTGGATAGAGTAATCTTGGATGTAGGTCCTTGCTTTTCATGACTTGGAATACTTCTTTCCAGCCCCTTCTTGCCTGCAAGATTTCTTTTGAGAAATCAGCTGATAGCCTTATGGGCACTTCTTTGTAGGTAACTCTCTCCTTCCCTCTTGCTGCTTTTAAGATTCTCTCTTTATCTTTAATCATGGATAACTTAATGATGATGTGCCTCAGTGTTTTCCTGTTTGGGTACAACTTCTTTGGGACTCTCTGAGCTTCCTGGACTTCCTGGAAGTCTATTTCCTCCACCAGCTTGGGGAAGTTTTCCTTCCTTATGTATTCAAATAAGTCTTCAGTTTCTTGCTATTGTTCTTCTCCTTCTGGCACCCTTATAATTCAGATATTGGGATGTTTCAAGTTGTCCCAAAGTTTCCTCAGCCTCTCTTCATTTTTTTTGAATTCTTTTTTCTTCATTATGTTCTGGTTGGATGTTTATTTCTTTCTTTTGTTCCAAATCCTTGATCTGAGTCCTGGTTTCCTTCCTGTCACTGTTAGTTCCCTGACTATTTTGCTTTATTTCATTTTGGGTATCTTTAATTTGTTATTTCATTTTGTGACCAAGCTCAATCAGTTCTGTGAGTATTTTGATTACCAGGGCTTTAAATTCTCCATCAGATAGGTTGGCTGTCTCCTTATTGTTTAGCTCTCTCTTTCTGAAGTTTTGCTCTGTTCTTTCATTTTGGCCCTACTTTATCTAGGTGCACCTGTTAAGTTGTAAGGGGACTAGGCTTTAGGTATTCACCAGGGCAGGGCAACCCCCCTTGCTGCACTGTGGCGCTGTTTGTGGGGGAGGCGCCAGAGAAGGAACAATGCAGCTCGCCTGGTTGGCTCTAGTCCCACTTTCCAATGAACCCTTGTGTGAGACTGGGAGTTTCTCCCACCATGGCAACCTCTGCTGTAGTCCACATTCAGCTCTGAGTCCCAGCTTCCCGTTAAGGCAGCCCCGCCCATGTAGTCCACAGCCTCATTGTGGTTTTTCTCAGCCAGCCCTACCCACACAGTCTGCCGCCTGGCTGCGGGTTCACTCTGTCTGCCATCTTACCAGTCTGTTTGGGCTGGTTGACTGTTTCTTTAATTCCTTGGTTGTTATAGTTCCATGCAGTTTGATTTTCTAGCACTTCTGGTTGTTTATTGATTTTAGATTTGTTGCTATACTCCTTTTGGTTGTGAGAGGAAGTGAAGGGTTTCTACCTACACCTCCATCTTGGCTGGAACTCCTGAAGAGATTGTTTCTTTATGTAAAAGTTTTGCTACCTCAGTCACCTTCTCAATTCGAGTGGGGTATGCCTATACCCATCCAGAATAAGTGTCTCCCAAAACTAATAAAAGTTTGAAATTCCATATGGTTTTAGGCCTTTTTGTAAAGTTTATTTGCCAATCCTCAATTGGGCATAACCCTTTATATTGTACTCCCTTTTTGTTGGGGTATGCTCTGTCTTAGTATTGTTTTTGGAACTTATCTGAAAGGCTTGAGTAATCCTCTGAATGGTCCTTTGCTAATGAGGACCCTTCAACTGTGGCCTAATGAAGTCTATCAAAGTATCCCTTCCATAATTAATCCCTATATTTAGGTGTTTGAGGATGGGATACACTAGAGCTTCAGGGAGTAAGATCATACCATGAATGTTGACCTTCCATATAGATTTGTGTCAGTATTAGAATATCCCTATTCATGGGCTTGTTCCTAATCTCATTCTGCATAAGGGGGTTGAAATTTTGACAAGTACAAGCAAGGGATCAAAGCCCCTAGGTATGGCAACCCTCTGGCTGCTTCTCTGACTGCTTTATTAGCAGTTTGTTTCCCATGGCTCATTTGGGAACTGTCCTTTAAGTGTCCTGGGCAGTGTATTATGGCAATCTGATTTGGCAAATTCACTGCTTCTAGCAATTGTAAAATCTCGTTTGCATGTTTGATGTCCTTGTTTCCCAAGGTTAAGAGCCCTCTTTCTTTCCATTATGCTCCATGAGCATGGACTACAATGAAAGTGTATTTGGAGTCTGTGTAGATGTTAATCTTCTTTCCCTAAGACAGTACTGAGACTCTGGCAAGGGCTATCAGTTAAGCCTTTTGTGCTGAGGTTCCCAGTGCAAGTGCTTGGGCTTCTGTTACCCTTCTCTATGGTGACTACCATGTACCCTGCTCATCACTGGCAATTGGCCATGATGTTGCTCCTGTCTGTATATAGCTCCCAGTCTAATGCTCTTGTGCTGATCTAATAGATCCAACCTGCAGGAATAAACATGGTCAATGATTTCTCAGCAGCCATGCTGGAGGACTGAGTTTACCTGTGTCTAGGAGTAAGGTGGCCAGGTTTAATGTGGTGGCACCCTGTAAGGCAATTTTTGGATTATCTAACAGAATGGCCTGGTATTTTCCCATGCATCCTTCTGTCAATTGATACCCTCCTTTCTGTTCCAATACAATTAGGGCTTTGTGTGGTACAAATACCATAGTAGGATGCTCCAAAGTAAACTTCTCAGCTTACTGTCAGATGTCACAGCTAGCTGCCACTGCCCCAAAATATGGTGGCCATCCATTTGTTGTGTGATCCAAATGTTTTGAGAGCTAGATTATGGGTCATGAGATATTTCCCATAGCTTGGGTTAGCAAATGCAGTCCAATCCCCTGACTTTGATGAATGTATAATTTGAAAGGTTTCTGTAAATTGGGCCATCCTGGTGTGTGATCCACAACTAGCTTTTTCTTCAAGATATCAAATGCCACCTACAATCCCTTATCCATTCCAAAAATTCAGAGTCCAGTCCTTTCAAGGAATTATATAGTGATTTTGTTATAATTCCAAAGTTTGAAATCCAAATTTTGCAGAACTCTGTAATCCCTAAGAATCCACCAAACTCCCTCTGGTTCTCTGATATTTTTTATTGTACCAATGGCTTGCTTTCTATCTGCCATCAAATTTCTAGTACCCTGTTTCTGTTGAAACTCCAAGTATGGGATTTCAACCGCAAGAGAAGGAATCCACCTGTTTGCAAATCTGGGCCTTGAGAAGTGATCATTTATAGCCTATTTTTTCTGAATGATTCAGGACTATGATGGTGTTGAGCAAATAGCCCCTGTAAGTATTGCTAGGTATCGGTAAATCATCTATGTATTGCAAAACAACTCCTAATTTCAATTGAAGATCCCTTATGTCTTTTGCTAATATTTCCCCAAATATAGTCAGGAAGTTCTTAAATCTTTGTGACACCATGGTCCAGCTGTATTGGAGCATGGCTTTAGATTCTGGGTCATGCCATTCAATGGTGGCCAGTAGTTGAACCTATTTATCCATTGGGATGCAGAAAAAGACATCTTTCAACTCTAGGATTGAAAACCATTTGCCCCCCAGGCACCATGGTCAACAGAGTATATGGGTTGGGTGCCATAGGTTGAATGCCCTGAACAATGTCATTCCAAAATCCTGTACAAACTGATATACTTGAGAATGAAGCTTTTTTACTGGAAAAATGTGAGTTTTATAGGGGGACTGGCATAACCAAATTAGCCCCGAATTTAATAAATTTTGCAATATTGGCTGAATCACCTCTAAAGTTTCATTCTTAAGGGGTATTTTTCTTCTCTTTAAAATTGTTTTACTGTTCAATTATAGTTGTCCCATTTTCCACTATTGCCCTACCCTGCCCCAACCACCCCCGCTTTCCACATTCATTCTTCCCCATCGTTGTCTTTGCCCATGGGTCCTTTATCCATGCTCCTTGACATGACCCTTCCACTTCATTCCTCCAATATTCCTCTCTCTCTTCCCCTCTTGTTATTGTCAGTTTGTTTTTTATTTCCACGTGTCTGGTTCTATTGTGCTTGCTTGTTTCATTTGTTGATGAGGTTCTACTTAAAGGTGAGATCATATGGTATTTGTATTATACTTCCTGGCTTATTTCACTTAGCATAATACTCTCCAGTTCTATCCATGTTGTGGTGAAGGTTAGGAGTTCCTTCTTTCTGTCTGCTGTGTAGTATTCCATTGTGTAAATGTACCACAGTTTTGGGATCCACTCATTTACTGATGGGCACTTATGCTGTTTCCAGCACCTGGGTACTGTAAAAAGCTATGAACATTGGGATGCATATGTTCTTTTGAATTGATATTTCAGGATTCTTATTGTATAACTCAGCAGTGGAATTGCCAGATCAAAAGGCATTTCCATTTTTAGTTTTCTGAGGAAATTTCATACTGTTTCCACAGTGGCTGCACCAGTCTACATTCCCACCAACAGTGCACTAGGGTTCCCTTTTCTCCACATCCTCTCCAACACTTGTTTGTTGATTTGTTTATGATGGCCATTCTGACCGGTGTGAAGTTGTATCTCATTGTGGTTTTAATTTGCATCTCTCTGATGGCTAGTGATTCTGAGCATCCTTTCATGTGTCTATGAGCCCTCTGTATGTCCTCCTTGGAGAAGTGTCTGTTCAGGTACTTTGCCCATTTTTTACTTGGATTGTTTGTCTTCATGGAGTGGAATTTTGTGAGTTCTTTATATATTTTGGAGAACAAACTCAAGGCAATATTTTTTCTTCCACAAAATCTGCCCCCTTATCTTTTAGGTTAATTTTTATGGGTTAGATATTACCTACTTTACCCAGAGTTCCATCAGCCCAAATGGTTTGATCAACCTGTTCATAGATCTCAGGTGGAAAGAGTTCGCCTCTGGAACCTTCCAGACAAATCAGGAGCCACTGGAGATGGAGAGCAAGTTCCAGTGGGACCTCTACACATAATTGCTGCTTTTCAGGAGAAAAAAATTATTTATGCAAGCAGGTTACAAAGTAATGTAGGGCCAGCAATGGAATGAGTCAGTGTGACATGTAGAGAAAACTATACTTAAGGTTTTATCCCTAAGCAAGAGGCATTCTTGAGGTTGAAGAAGCACCTGTTTTTGACATTGTCTGGTGACTCCACTAACCATTACTGCATCCAAACTTTTCTTGGTTAATTTTTATGTATGTATTTATTTATTGGTATGTCAAGTTTTTAAACATTTTTCTTTTTTTATTGTTGTTCAAGTACAGTTGTCTCCATTTTCCCACTACCTCTTTCCCCAACCTCACCCATACCCACCTCCCACTGTCAATCCTTCTCCCCTTTTTCTTTGTCCATTGGTACTTTATACATGTTACTTGATGATCCTTCCGCTTCTTTCCCCCACTACCCCCCTCCAATACCAAATACAAATGTATTTGTCTTTCACTGCCTGGCTAGAGACATATGAAAGGATGCTCAGCATCACTAGCCATCAGAGAGATGCAAATTAAAACCACAATGAGATACAACTTCACAACAGTCAGAATGGCCATCATAAAGAAATCAACAAACAACAAGTGATGGTGAGGTTGTGGAGAAAAAGGAACCCTAGTACATTGTTGGTGGGAAGGCAGACTGGTGCAGTCACTGTGGAAAACAGTATGCAATGTCCTCAAAAACTAAAAATGGAACTGCTTTTTCACCCAGCATTTTCACTGCTGGGATTATACACTAAGAATCCTGAAACATCAATTCAAAAGAGCCTGTGCACCCCTATGTTCATAGCAGCAAAATTTACAATAGCCAAATGCTGGAAGAAACCTAAATGCCCATCAGGAAATGAGTGGATAAAAAAAATTGTGGTGCATTTACACAATGGAATACTATGCAGCAGAAAGAAAGGAGCTCCTACCCTTCTTGACAGCATGGATGGAACTGGAGAGCTTTATGCTAAGTGGAATAATCCTGGCTGTGAAAACAGATACTATATGATGTCACTTATAGAGTGGAATATAATCAACAAAACAAACAAGCAAACAAAATATAACCAAAGACCTTGAAATAAATAACAGACAATAACCAGTGGGGAGGGGGGTGGCAATAACAGGGAAAGAGGGGGATGAGTCATCAAGGAACATGTATGAAGGACCCATGGACAAAGCTAAAGGTGGGTAGGATCAATGGTGGGTGGTGGAAGTGGGTGGAGTGATGGAGAGTGGTGAGGGATATGGTAACAACAGTATTTGAACATAACACAAAAATAAAAATAAATAAGTAAATAAAAGATCTTGCATTAAAGGCTCTTTGATATGAATCCCCGCTATTGTGACAATGTAGGCAATAGGATTGGAAATTGTTTTCCTTTCTATTAACTGGAAAAATGGGTAGCTTTACTTCTCAAATTAATATAGATACATGAGATCAACAACTCGGTGCTTTAGGTATAGTCAGGATGTAACTTTTTGGTTAAATATCTTTACAAGCTTGACTTCATTAAATCCTTTCAACATGGTTTCCCTTTTCAATTCATTTATAAGAAACCCAGTCAAGTACCTACTCTGTGCCAAGCATATGATAATCTCTGCAGTAGATACAATTATGAATGAGACTAGGTTCCCATCCCAAAAGAACTCATTTTGGGGCTATTTACATCTAATTTATTAAAGTTTTCCTTTTTTATTTTAATGTGTACTTATATGCTCAACTCTGGTTATGTACTTGTTGAGCTCTTAAAGGCTTAAGATGAAACTGGAACACTAATTAAGTCATCTAATTCATCACAGGGGAATTGTAGGAGTCATTTGGGGAATGGGCAAATGTGGAGCTGAAGCATGTTCTGTTATGCTGTAGGCTAGAGAATTCAGGCTGTGCTCCTCTGCCTCTCTCTGCCTTTCTTTTCAGAAGACCTGGCATCCCTACACCTTCAAAGTTTTCTAAAAGTAAATTTTTATGAAAGGAATTTTATGTTCCATTAACCTCTTACATCAAAAAAAGAGAAATACATACACTTTGACTGAAAAAAATTGACCCTCATCTCTAATATAAGAAAGAAATAAACCTTGGGGAGGAGTGGGGGGAAAAGGCAGAAAACTGTACTTGAATAATAAAAAAAAAAAACTAAAAAAAAAGAAATAAACCTATGCCAAGACTTACTCCTCCCATAACATGTTAATGCTTCTACTAGCTATACCTAAAGTCAATTTCATTTTATAAACAACAACCACAACAAACCCACCAGAAGAGAGAATTCACAACCCTCTACCGTTTTTTGCTTCATACACTGTTCCTACTATTCGCGTATCAATCCCTGAAACCTTAACACGTAGGATGTTTTTACCACCTTGAACATTCTAAGAATTTCTATATACATATTTCCTAGACGATTATATTAGTATTTCTGGCACCTTTCATGTCACTTGGATTTACAGACCTCTCTTCAGACATTTTCTGATACCTGTATAGTAAATTACATCATTCTAAATTGAGGAAAACTGACAACATCCACAGGGAGGGATTGCAATGTTACTTCTTTATTTGGCAGTGGTTCCTCAGTTTTAATTTCTGCTGAAAGAAGAATCCACTTTCTACAGCTACTAATGTTAACCAGTTGCCTTTATTAGGAGCTGGAAGTGCAGCACTCCCAGGCCATGGTTTGTTAAATGACATAATTCAAGATTCTTAAAGATGGATTTAGACCTTGTACTAGGAACTTAGTTTTCTTGCAGCATAGGCAGCCTAAATCAAAATGGAAGAATTGTTCCAGGTAAGCACATTTGACTTGTAACTGAAAAAGTAACAGTGGCAAAAACTCTCTGGATCTTGTGTCTCTTACAGAGATAAATTTAGGTTAAGAGTCTTGGCTGATGGCAACATGGTTTTTGATAATCAAATCTGAATGAAGGTAGGTTGGAGAAGTGAATTGTGAATAGGGGAACAATTTTTCCTGCCAAGAATTGCTTTCTTTAGGAGTGGTCCTTCCTAGATGTGTAAACTTGGGCAAGTTACTTATCCTCTCTAAGCCTTGCTTTCCTCTTTTGTGCAGTGAAGAAAATAATCCCTATCTTCTAAGGTTGTTTTGGCAACAGTATGTAAAAGAATCTGTTATATAGTAAAGCACTTGGAGGCAGAGTTTTGGGTGCCAGATGTGTATTAGGGATTAACACCTGTGAAAGGAAAGGGGGAACGAATAGAATGAGGCAGGGGAAGAATTCAAACGCAAGGCAGACAAAGCTTCAGCCAACTCTATAGGGAAATAGAGACCACCGCCTATCTGAGGGCCCCAGTGTGTCCTTCTAGTCCAAATGGCTCAGGACTTTATAACCTTGCCTTGCTCAGTCACTAAATACAGCCTGGCCCAGGAAGGGGGTAATAACAGGCTACATGCTTCTTGGCAGCTGAGGTAGACCCTGAGAAAGTTGATGGCTGGAGGCGGTGTGCTGACCACACTCCCTGTAGCTGGAGGGGCATTTGGTAAATATATTACTATGTCTACCACAGAAAAGTATCACTCATTATAAACTCTCATCTGTATAATAACTTACAGTATCAGTTTTCACTGATACTTGGCCAGCTTTCTCTGTGTATCTTCTTTTTTCGGTAAACTCTTATTTTCCTGTTCATTGCCAACTTTTCTTTTCTTTATTTTTCATTTCTTTTTTTTATATTTTACTGAATTTACTTGGGTTAATTGGTTAATAATATTATATAGGTTTCAGGCATACAATTCTGTAGTACACCATCTGTATATTGCATTTCGTGTTCACCATCCAAAGTCAAATCTTCTACCATCACCATTTGTCTGCCATTTACTCTCTTCTGCCTGGCCCTCCCACCCTTTCCCTTTGGTAATCATCATACTGTTGTCTATGTCTATGAGGATTTTTTTTTCTTAATTCCTTCACCTATTTCACCTAGCCCCCCAACCACCCTTCCCTCTGACAGCTGTCAATCTGTTCTCTGTATCTATGGATCTGTTTTTATTTGTAAGTTTATTTTATTTATTAAATTTCGTGTATCAATGAAATCATATGGTATTTGCCTTTCTCTTACTGGCTTATTTCACTTAGCACATTACTTTTCAGGTCCATCCATTCTGTTGTGAAAGGTAAGATCTCCTACTTTTTTATGGCTGAGTAGTATTTTATGGTGTACATGTACCAGAGATTTATTTTATGCGCTCATCTACTGATGGACACTTGAGCTGCTTCCAGATCTTGGCTATTGTAAATAATGCTGCAGTGAACATAGGGGTGCACATATTATTTTGAATCAGTGTTCCTAGAAGTGAAATTGTTGGGTCATAAAGAAGTTCCATTTTTTAATTTTTTGAGGAAACTCCATACTGCTTTCTACAGTGGCTGCACCAATCTGCGTTTCCACCAACAGTGCATGAGGGTTTCCCTTTCTCCACATTCTCACCAGCACTTGTTGTTGTTTATTTATGGATGATAGGCATTCTGACTAGTGTAAGGTGCTATCTCATTGTGGCTTTAATTTGCATGTCTCTGGTGATTAGTGACACTGAGCATGTTTTCATATGTCCATTGGCCATTTGTATGTCCTCTGTGGAGAAGTGTCTATTCGGGTCATTTTGTTGATGATTTCCTTTGCTGTGAAAAACATTTTTAGTTTAATGTAGCCCCATTTATTTGTGTGTGTGTGTGTGTGCATGTGCGTGGTGGTTGTTCCCTTTGTCCCCAAAAAGTCAGAAAGATATTGCTAAGAGAAATGTCAGAGATTTTACTGCCTATGTTTTCTTCTAGGATGTTTTATGTTTTTGAGTCTGACATTTAAGTCTTTAATCCATTTGGATTTATTCATGTGTACATTGTAGGGAGGTGGTATTCTGTCATTTTTTTTTGCAAGTGTCTGTCCAATTTTCCCAGCACCATTCATTGAATAGACCATCTTTATTCCATTGTATGTTTTTGTCTCCTTTGTCAAATATTAATTGACTGTATAGATGTGGGTTTATTTCTGGGATCTCTGTTCTATTCAATTGATGTATATACCTGGTTTTATACCAGTACTAAGTTGTTTTGATTACTCTGGGCTTGCATAGTTTGATATCAGGTAGTGTGATACCTCCAACTTTGTTTTTCTTTCTCAATATTGCAGAAGCCATTTGGGGCTTTTTAAAATGTGATTCCATGTAAATATTCTGATTATTTTATCTAGTTCTGTGAAATATGCCTCTGGTATTTTGACAAAGATTGCATTGACTTTCTTTGGGTAGTATGAACATTTTAATGATGTTAATTCCTCCTATTCATGAACACAATATATATTTTCACTTATTTGTATTGTTTTCAGTTTCTTTATTTGGTGTTTTAAAGTTTTCTGAGTATAGGTCTTTCACCTCTTGGTTAAATTTATTCCTAGGTATTTTATATTTTTTAATTTTTGGTGCAATTATAAATGGGATTTTTCCCTAGCGTCTCTTTTTGCTAGTTCATTATTGGTGTATAAAAGGCACCTGATTTCTGAATATTAATTTTGTATACTAATTGCCCTTTTTTAAGTGTCAAAAATAAGTAATTAAATGTTTAATGAATTGCCAGTTCACATCATCTGGAAGCTCATTTCTAGTATATCAAAGTTTATGACACTTCATCATTGACTAACACATGCATTACTGTCATTATTCAAAGAGGAAACTAAGTCTGAGGGCTCTGGCAATTTTATACTGAGGCTTCATGATTCTGGTTTAAATTGAATACCAGGCATATAGAAGAAACTCAATAGATGTCTTGAAAAAAATGAATAAATATTGATTTAATGCATCCTTCACTCTTATCACTAGATCCTTCTCCTCGTTACCCATCTGTCATAATAAGAAACTCCATGATTTTAATTTCTTTGTTATTATTATTTTTTAATTTTTAAATGAATTAACTGTTGTTCAATTACAGTTGTCTGCATTTTCTCCAAACACCTCCCCCTCACTCCATCCAAATCCACCTCTTTCCCTTGCTTCCAGCCTCCCCCTTAGTTTTGTCTCTGTGTCGTTTATAGTAGTTCCTGACAACCTTTCTCCTCACAATCCCCTACCCGCTCCCCTCTGGCTATTGTTAGATTGTTCTTAATTTCAATGACTCTAGTCATATTTGCTTGCCTTTTTCTTTTGTTTATTATGTTCCAGTTAAAGGTGAGATCATATGGTATTTGTCCCTCACTGCCTGGCTTACTTCACTTAGCATAATGCTCTCCAGTTCCATCCAGGCTGTCTCAAAGGGTATAAGCTCCTTTCTCTCTGCTGCGTAAAATTCCATTGTGTAAATGTACCATAGTTCCTTGATCCACTCATTTGCTGATGGGCACTTAGGTTGCTTCCAGTACTTGGCTATTGTAAATGGTGCTGCTATGAACATTGGGATGCATGGGTTCTTTGGATTGGTGTTTCAGGGCTCTTAGGATATAATCCCAGTAGTGGAATTGCTATGTCAAAAGGCAGTTCCATTTTTAGTTTTCTGAGGAAATTCCATACTGTTTCCACAGTGGCTTCACCGGTCTGCATTCCCACCAACAGTGCAGTAGAGTTCCCTTTTCTCCACATCCCCTCCAACAGTTATCTGTTGCTTTGTTGATGATGGCCATTCTGACTGGTGTGAGGTGGTATCTCATTGTGGTTTTAATTTGCATCTCTCTGATGGCTAATGATGTTGTGCATCTTTTCATATGTCTCTGGGCCGTCTTTATGTCCTCCTTGGAAAAGTGTGTGTTCAAGTCTTTGGCCTATTTTTTCATTGGGTTTTTTGTCTTCCTAGAGTGGAGTCGTGTGACTTATTTATATATTTTGGAGATCAAACCCTTGTCTTAGGTATCATTGCCAAATATGTTTTCCCATATGGCTGCTTATCTTTTTATTTTAATGCTGCTTTCTTTAGCTGCACAGAAGCTTTTTTATTTTGATGAGGTCCCATTTGTTTATTCTTTCCTTTATGTCCCATGCTCTAAGGGACATATCATTGAAGATGTTGCTGCATGGAATGTCAGAGATTTTCCTACCGATGTGTTCCTCTAAGGCTTTTATGGTGTCACAACTTATATTTCAGTCTTTTATCCACCTGGAATTTATTTTAGTGTATGGTGTAACTTGGTCCTTGAGTTTCTTTTTTTTTTTATTTTTTATTTTTTTGCATGTAGCTGTCCAGATTTCCCAACACCATTTGTTGAAGAGGCTATTTTTACTCCATTTTATGCTGGTGCTCCCTTTGTTGAAAATTAATTGGCCATAGAGACTTGGGTTTACTTCTGGGCTCTCTATTCTGTTCCATTGGTCCATGTGTATGTTTTTATGCCAGTACCAGGCTGTTTTTATTACAATGGCCTTGTAATACAGTTTGATATCATGTATTGTGAGCCCTCCTACTTTGCTCTTCTTTCCCAAAATTGCAGCAGATATTCGGGGTCATTTATGGTTCCATACAAATTTTTGAAGTGCTTGTGGGATTGCATTGAATCTATAAATTGCTTTGGGTAGTATGGACATTTTGATGATGTTGATTCTTCTGATCCATAAACATGGTATCTGTTTCTATTTGTTTGTGTCTTCCATGATTTCTTTCTTCAGAGTTGTGTAGTTTTCTGAGTACAGGTCTTTTACCTCCTTGGTTAGGTTTATTCCTAGGTATTTTATTTTTTTTTGTTGCTATATCAAATGGAATTTCCCCCCTGATTTCTGCTTCTGATGTTTCATTGTTGGTACACAAAAATGCCTTTGAATTCTGGATATTGACTTTGCTTCCCGCTGTTTTGCCAAATTCATTTATTAGGTCAAGTCATTTTTTGGCAGATTCTATAGGCTTTTCTATGTAATCGATCATGCCATCTGCAAATAATGACAGTTTTGTTTCCTCCTTTCCAGTTTGGATGCCTTTTATTTCCTTTTCTTGTCTGATTGCTGTGGCTAAAACTTCCAATATTATGTTGAATAGAAGTGTGATTGTGGACAACCTTGTCTTGTGCATGATCTTAATGAGAATGATTTTAGTTTTGCCCATTGAGTATGATGTTGGCTATAGGTCTCTCATATATGGTCTTTATTATGTTGTGGAACACTCCCTCTATTACCACTTTGGTGAGCATTTTTATTATAAATGGGTGCTGGGCTTTATCGAATGCTTTTTCTGCATCTATTGATATGATCATGTGATTTTTGTCTCTGCTTTTGTTTATGTGATGTATTACGTTTATTGATTTGCGAATATTGTACCACTCTTGCATCTGTGGTATGAATCCCACCTGGTCATGGTGTATGATATTTTTAACGTATTGCTGAACGTGGATTGCCAATATTTTTTTGAGGTTTTTAGCGTCTACGTTCATCAACGATATTGGCCTGAAGTTTTCTTTCTTTGTTGTGTCTTTTTCTGGTTTTGGGATTAGGATTATTCTGGCTTCATAAAAAGAGTTTGGTTGTCTTCCATCATTTTGGATTTTTTGGAATAGTCTGTGAAGGATAGGGGTTAGCTCTTCCTTAAATGTTTTGTAGAATTCTCCTGTGAAACCATCTGGTCCAGGGCTTTTGTGTGTGGGGAGTTTTTTGATTATGGCTTTAATTTTGTTTGCTGTTATTGGTCGGTTTAGGTTTTCTATTTCTTCTTCACTGAGCTTTGGAAGATTATATTTTTCTAGGAATTTGTTCAATTTACCTAGGTTTTGATATTTGTTAGCATACAGTTCTTCATAGTAGTTTCTTACAGTCCTTTGTATTTCTGTGGCATCAGTTGTAATCTCTCCTCTTTCATTTCTGATTGTGTTTATTTGGGTCCTCTCTCTTTTTTTCTTGATGAGCCTGCTTAAAGACTTGTTGATTTTATTTATCTTTTCAAAGAACCAGCTCCTGGATTTATTGAGTTTTTGAATTGTGCTTTTATTCTCTAAGTCGTTTAATCCTGCTCTGATCTTGGTTATTTCCTTTCTTCTACTTGCTCTGGCTGTCTTTGTTGTTGTTTCTCGAGTTCTTGTTGGTGTAGGGTTAGGTTTTTTGTTTGAAATGTTTCTATTTTTTTTAGGTAGGCCTGTATCGCTGTGAACTTCCCTCTCAGGACTGTCTTCGCTGTGTCTCATAAGTTTTGGAACATTGTGAGCTCATTTTCATTTGTTTCAAGAAACTTTTTGATTTCTTCCTTAATATCATTCTTTAGCCATTTGTTGTTTAATATCATGCTATTCAATCTCCATGCTTTTGAGTGTTTTGGGTTTTTTTTTCTTGAGGTTGTTTTCTAGTTTCAGTCCCTTGTGGTTGCAGAAAATTCTTGATAAGATTTTAATTTTCTTGAATTTGTTGAGGCTTGTTTTGTACCATATCCTATGGTCTATCTTTGAAAATGTTCCATGTGCATTTGAAAAGTATGTGTACTTAGCTTCTTGGGGTGAAAGGCTACCTCTCTATATATCCGTTAAGTGTATTTCTTCTAGGGAATTGTTCAATGCCACAATATCTTTGTTGATATTTTGTTTCGAAGATCTGTCTATTTTTGACAGTGGGGTGTTAAACTCCCCTACTATAATTGTTTTGCTGTCAATATCTTTCTTGAAGTCGTCCAAGATTTTCTTTATGTATTTGGGTGTTCCTATGTTGTGTTCTATGTATTTACAATATTTTTGTCTTATTGGTGGATTCTTCCCTTGAGTACTATGAAGTGACCTTTTGGATCTCTCTTTATGGCCCTTTTTTTTGAAGTCTATTTTGTCTGATATGAGTATTGTTATGCCCACTTTTTTTTCTGTCCATATGCTTGGAAAACTTGTTTCCAGCCCTTCACTTTCAGTCTGTGTAGATCTTTTGTCTTGAGGTGGGTCCCTTGTAGGGAGCATATGTGTGGGTCGTGCTTTCTTATCCATTCAGCTTTTCTATGTTTTTTGCTTGGAGCATTTAATCCATTTTCGTTTAATGTTATTATTTCTAGGTATTTATTCATTGCCATTTTTTTTTGTACCTGTGATTCTCTCTCTCTCTCTCGCTCTCCCTCTTTTTCTTCCTTTCCTCAAAGCAGTCCCTTTAGCATCTCTTGCAGAGCTGGTTTTGTGGAGGTGTATTCTTTAGACTTCTTTGGTCTGGGAAGCTCCTTATTTGGCCTTCTAACTTGAGTGAGAGCCTTGCTGGGTACAATAGCCTTGGTTGCAGGTCTCTGGTTCTCATTACTTGGAATATTTCTTGCTATTCTCTTCTGGCTTGGAGTGTTTCCATTGAGATGTCTGCTGCTAACGTTATCAGGGCTCCCTTTTATGTTACTTTCTGTTTCAGCTAGGTGCCTTTAAGATTCTCTCTTTGTCTTGGAATATTGCCATTTTAATTACGATGTGTCTTGAAGTGGGTATGTTTGGGTTCCTCTTGATTTGGACTCTGTGTTTCCTGGATTTGTGTGACTTTTTCTGTCATCAGATTAAGAAAGTTTTCCATCATTACTTTTTCAAACAAGTTTTCTATCTCTTGCTTTTCTTCTTCTCCTTCTGGTGTCCCTGTTATATGGATATTATTATGTTTCATGTCCTGCATTTCCCTTAATCCCTCTTCATTCTTTCTGAGCCTCTTTTCATTTTCTTGCTTTTTCTGGGTGTTTTTTTATACCTTGTCCTCCAGCTCACTGATCTATCCGGTGCTTCATTAAGCCTGCTTTTGATTCCTTCTACTGTGTTCTTCAGTCCAAAAATTGTATTCTTCATTTCCTCTTGGCCCTTGTGGATAGTTTCTATTTCCTTTTTCATGTTGATATATTTTGCAGTGAGTTCATTGTAATTTCTCTGTAGTTTCAGGTATTTCCCTGTCAGCTCATTGAGCTTCCTGATAACCACTGCTTTGGGCTCAGTATGTGATAGTTGACTTGCCTCTATTTCATTTAGCATTCTTCTGAGGCTTCCTCCTTTCCTTTCATTTGGGGATTGTGTCTCTGTCTTCCCATTGTTTGTGAGAGTCTTCTTGTTAGCTTCTGCTCTTAAATTTATCTGTCTGACTCCTTGGGTTTATGCTGTGAACTTCTATGGTAGAAGTCCTGTGCGATTTAGTGGTACGGTTTCCTTAATCTCCTGAGCCCCCTGGTCTTGGACTGTTGTTTATGTTGGCTCTCTGTATGTCTTTGGGTTTTGATTGTTGTTATGTCTTTCTTTGGTGGGTCCTTTCCTCCAGCTGGTTAACAGAGTCACTCCACCCACCATGCCTTGTATTCTTTTGTGCAGGTCTGGACAGGTTGTGTTGAAGCTGATTCTTCTGTGTGAAGAAGGTTTTGAGGCTTCTTTCTCACTCTTGTTCAGTTGTTTTTTGTGGGTAATTTCTCAACCAATTGGTTGTATTTCCAGATCGGGCCTGGATTGAAGTTAGTGTGGGTTCCACTCACTTCTTCACCTTCTTCCGTTGTTTTCTGTTGGTGGTTCCTTTGTTGGTGGTTTCCTCTTCTAGCACGTGTACTGTGTTCACTGCTCCCACCTTGCCAGTTCTCTGTAGTAGCAAAGTGAAATTTGTCTCACTGTCTCTGTTTTTTTTGAAGATGGCCCTTGTTTGGGTCTACCTCTGGTCTTTTCACAGCTCCAGGTTTTAGTGTCTCACCTCTGGGAAAAGAAGAGAAGGGAAAGGGAAGGAAGGAAGGAAGGGAGGAAGGGAGAAAGAATAAAACAAGGAAAGCAAGGAAGGAAGGAAGGAAGGAAGGAAGGAAGAAGGAATTAAAAGAAAAATTTAAAAATTAAAAATATAAATAAAGGAAAGAAGGAACAAAAAATAATAAAGGAAAGGGAGGAAAAAGGAATAAAAAAGGAAGAATGACAGAGAGAAAGAAGGAGTTAAAAAAAAAAAGCCTTCTGCTGGCTTAAAACTGCTCAGGCCTGTTCTGGTCTTCCTGGCTGTCAGCCTAGGAAGGTATTGGTTTTGCTTTTCTCCCTTCATTGTTGTCCAGCCTCCAGCCCAATTTCTAAGTGCCCTTCTGTGCCCAACCTAGGCCTTTAGTCTACCAGTTGTGCTGTCCTTGAGGTGCACCAATTATGGGCAGCTCACACACTGCCTTCTTGCTCTTTGCTCACCTAGATTCTAGGGACTCTTGGTGCCCCTTCTGGCTAGTTTAACCCCCCACTGAGTCAACTCTTTCTGAGGACTGCAGCTACCTTCTGTGGGGCACTTCAGCCTTTCTCCTACAGAGCCATTTGGCCCTGCAGGGCTCCAGGCACAGGGGCTGAGTGAGAGGCGCATCATCCCTGGTCCCCTGGGCGGGAGCTCCATGGACCTGTGTGCACTGCCCCCAATGCTTCTGGAGTGTGTGCGGGCTGGCCATCCTGGACCACCGATCACTGGGTGCACACCGACCCCGGGGCAGGGGCATAGGAGGCAGACAGCTGCTAGGGAAACTTCCCCAAACAGCCACAGAGTGCCTCTTTTTTCCTCTTTTTCTTTTTGAAAAATTCTTCCTATTTAAGCCCACTGGTCTAAACAAGCACCTGGCCTTTCACGCAGCCCAGCCTGGCTCTTTCCCAAGACTCTTGCAACAGACCCGGCGGGCGCTGGGCCTGGGGCTGCAGCCTACCCTGGTCCCCTCTGGTCCCAGGGACCTTATTTTCCCAAGTCGCTCTCCATACTGTCCGATCATTCAATGTCCCCTATAATTTTGGTTTCCAGTCTTCATATGTGCTGGAATACCATTGGCTGTTTGCTCTGTTCATCAGAAGATTGGCTAGGTGTTTTGCCAGTAGGCAGGGGGAAGTGAACTCTGCTCCCACCTATTTTGCCACCATGTTCTTCTCCATTTCTTTGGTTTTTCATGTTCTTAGAGCCAAAGGCATTGCTAAGAATCTCTCTTGGGTAATGGCATCCAAGTTTAATGCTATTAGGCACATCTCTCAACAGAAACAATTTGGTTTTTGGGTCACCTGATGTCTCATTTTTTGATGACTGTTCTGCCCAAGGCAGCAAGAAACCAAATCTGCTAAGCCTTGGCTGAGTGTTTTTTTTTTTTTTCCTATGGGTGTAGTCTACTACAAATACTGCAGTATGGGGCCATACTATCTTGTCCAAAGACAGTAGGCCCTGACAGTGTGTTGTGATTAAAATTGGCATTTTTCTTGAGTTAACAGTGGGACCTAGTAAACCCTATTAGGTCTTTGCAGCTTGAGAAGTATAAATAGAATTTGGGTTCCTCCATCTGAAAAACAAAAGGCATTTGTTGTCGTGATAACTATGTGTTAATTTCCTGGGTGAGGAGGAGACAATTCTGTTAAAGGATGTTAGGCATGATTTAAAGGGTTTTGTACTGTTTATAGTATGTTTTCATTTTTTGTTGATTGAATTTATTTACTTCTGTGGCTGGTATGCAAGCTCCTCGTTGGGAGGGTGTGTGTGTGTTAATGTGACCTTTTAACTTTGTGGCCCATTAATGCAAACAAAATTTCAGGGATGTGGGAGCAAGCAAAAGCAACCTAATGACAATGAAATCATTTTCTAAATATGTTTACCATCAAGTATCTCTCAATAATTTGATTTGTAGGAAATGGCAGAGAGCAGCATTTTATACAGAAGCTGTTCAATAATTCATCCTCATCTCATTGATGTGCAAGCTTCTGTCTAGGTTGGTGAGTGTAATATGTGCTCTGGCATAGGGAAGAAGTTCATTTGAGCCCTGGAATTGATGTAGCCCCTCTCTGACCCACCTGTCTAATGCTGCTCTGTCCCTGTGACAGGAGGGTTTTCACCTTTACTACGTAAGCTCCTGTAGTTCCCCTTTTCAGGGGACTTTGGCGATTGTTCTTTCTTCTCAAAAATTGACACAGTCAAGTGTTAACCTTTAGGGATATGGAGAAATAGAAAAGAGCCCGGCTGGTGTAGCTCAGTGGATTGAGCGCGGGCTGGGAACCAAAGGGTCCCGGTTTGATTCCCAATCGGGGCACATGCCTGGGTTGCAGGCCAGGTCCCCAGTGGGGGCTATGTGAGAAGCAACCACACATTGATGTTTCTCTCCCTCTCTGTCTCCCTCCCTTCCCCTCTCTCTAAAAATAAATAAATAAATTCTTTAAAAAAAGAAAAGAGTGGGAAATGGCAATTCAGGGAGGATCTTCTACTAGTTGATAAGTCTCTTACATGGCCATAAGATCAAGTGAACCTGAATACACAGGGAGTAAAGAGAACAAGAGGCATTTGAAACCCTCCAAGCTTGAAATAACTTGGAAATTATTTTCCCTGGGAACTTACACTCTTGTGGTGGCTCCTCACAGTATCTGTAAGATGGACTCTCTCTAGTTCTTCTGTGGGGCTGGGGGAAATCCTTATCAACCTTGTTCATTTTTTTCCAATGTAGAATGGAGAAGGAGGAGGTAGGAAAAAGGAAGAAGGTGGGTGAGGGGAAGATAATATGGCATATCCAGTCATCTCAATTAGCATCCCAGAGTCTTCAGGCAATAATATGCTGAGGCTTTGGCACTGAGAGAGGCTAAATAGTGATTACCTCCTTTGTAATAACAGACAAGGGACATGAAGTTTGCTATCATGCTGTGGCTGAAGCTGTGTGAAGCCATTGATCGGACTTCAATGAACCATAATACTATTGATTTTGTGTCCGATCACTGGTAGACACTGGAGTGACAGCCTGAGTGGATATGATGTTACATTTAAATTGTCTTTTGTTTGCTTTTTGTTGTCAAAACCTATGGATAGAACATGTGCCACCAAGTGCCTATACAATCCTTAGTAGAGTTCAAGTGCGAAGAACATGTGTTGCACCATTCAACAAAATGAGTGGCTCTTGGCCAAATTCTATTGGTCAAAAGTGTACAGTGTTTGGTTAACCTGATTTTATCTTGAGTTCAGAAGGACACAGTGTTTTCCCCTCCTAAGCTGGGGAGGTCAGAAGAAAATCATCCTTCACTACCCCCACACCACACCTGAATCTTACTGGTATCTGGGATTCATGCCATCTCAGTCATATTCCTGGCTGTATTGGGACTGAGAAAAAGCTTTATTAGGCATGAAAATCCAGTAGGTTGAAAAATATCTTAGGCTATCACAAAGGAAATTGGGAAGGAATCAGTGGAATTAGTCTGATATATTCTTCCCAGGTTAGAGTCCTGAATCAGACCTCATGTAGACACAATATGTGAAGTAGTGCCCTAGTGAGGATGTGCTGTGGAAAAACTGATATTCATGAAATTGTGGAGCCCGTTTCTTGGTGGGCTTCAATCAGTCATTATTTTTATTCAATCATTACATATTGAGCACCCACTAGACCCCAGGCATGGTGCTTAGAGTTAGGCATACATATGTTAGTGAACTAGAATGACATGGTACCTACCCTCAAAACACAGTTTAGGAGGAAGAGAAGTACCAAATAATTCTAATGAAGGATCCTAGGTGCAAAAAAAAAGAATCCTAGATGTGATGATTGAAAAAGGAAGGCAGTGTAGAGTGGTAGAAAGGACATGGTCTTCAGAGTCTGGTAGATCTGCAATCAAATTTAAATGAACTGTTTGTTTTTGAACAAACTATTTTCTTTGTGCTTTAGTTTTCTCCTCCGTAACATGGTAATGATAATAGTGTATACCTCAAGGGATTGTTACTAGAACAAAATGGTAATATGCATACAGACATCTGGCTTAGGGCTTGACAGTAATAGGTACTTAGTTGCAGAGGGAAGGGGGAGTGGAATGGTGGTGGCAGTGGAAAGCACCGTGACAAATATATGGAGGACGATGAATATATGGACGATCATGGCCAGTTTGGGGATTGTTTCAGTAATGCAAGTGAGAAATGATGTCTAAGACTACAGTGGTAGTAATGGGGAGGAAAAGAAAGAAATAAGTCCTTATGTTACAGAGGTAGAATGGGTGGATGTGGGAGTGAAGGAGATGCTAACCTCCATGTTTATGACTGTGATAACTGGATGGATAAGGTTCTCTTTATGGATTAGAGATTAAAAGAAGAAGGAATTGGGGGTAAAATAAATATGAAATGTCTGTGGGACAACCCAGTGTGTGTGATGTCCAGTAAGTATGCAACCTGATACATAAGTGCAGAGCTCAGTGAAGAGGTCATGCCCAAAGATCCAGATTTGGAAAGTATTGACACATTGATTAAAATTTTAGCTCTGAGGATTTCCACCCAGGATGTAGCCGAGAGGCAACTCTCCCTAGACACAGCAGCCATAACGCTCTCTCTTGGACCACGCGGCTGAAGAATGGGGACCCCTCAGCCCGAGAGACAGAGACAGGAACATGCGGCCTAGGAAGCAGGATAGACTTTGCCTGGAAGGAACGGGGTAAAAGGACTTTTCGCTGGTGTGCCATGAGAAAGTGCCACATGGTTTTGGATTAACTGGGGATTGCGGTGGCGACACAGTGGATGGTGTTGGAACTGAGGATCTGCCTGTATCACGCTTGTACTTCTTCTCCTACGGTACCCTGGACTGGGAAAAGGAGGGAAGGAAGGACTGTGTGTTTGTGGGTATTCTAGAGAACTCTAGTATTTTAAAAAGAAGGCCTTAAGTCATTATCCCAGGCCTGTATAACATGTAAATAAATAATTATTTTCTTTTTCACAAAAAAAAAAAAAATTTAGCTCTGAGATATTTTGGGAAGAGAAAATGAAGTGGGAAGAGAAGACACTCAAGGACAGATTCATGGAGCACAATTTGTCAACCTCTGTCTCCTATGTTCAATACTCTTCTTACTTTTCCAGATAGAATTTATGGGATTCTGTATGACTAGTGTAAAATTTTTCTTTTGTGTAATGGACTTATGAGTCTCCCTCAGAATCAACATTTCAATTACATCTGTTTTGGTTTTTTTTTTGTTTTTTTTTTTGTTTGTTTTTTTTTTTTTAGAAAATGGGATGATAGAAGTGTAGTGATTTATTGTGGAATTGTCAAAGTCACCCAGCCAGCATCAAGCTCAGGACTCTTTCTTACCCACATGCCCATTTCAATTCTTTCTCTGTGGTCCTTTTTGAACTGGAGCTGTCCAGTTCTTCGAGTATGGATATGACATTGTGAACCACTTGTGCCTTGATCTCCTCATATATAATGACATGCGTTGTTACTTTGGGCTGTTCCTGTTGGGAGGGGAGGGTAAAAGATAGGAAATAGAAGAGTTCTATTTTTGAGCATGAACTGCCACTGTAGACAGAAGAAACAAAAATAAATCTGTGGGAGATCATGACATCGTGCTGTTGGGAAGCAAAGACAGAGGAGTTGAAGAGAGTAGAGCTAAAAGAAGCGGACAAAAGATACTGAGGAAAATACTGTTCAAGGAAACCAGCATGAAGTGAGACCTCCAGGAGGCAAGAGATGAAAGTGAAGGAGGTTGTGAATACATATATGCACAGTAAGGGGCTTGTTTATTTCCCCTTTAGTTTATTCAGTTTGTTGATGAAGGCCCAGCAGCAAGAGGTATGCAGTCCATTTAAGAATGGCAAGGACTGCTAACCTATGATTTACCTACAAGGTCTGCCCAGCCATGTAATATGAAAAAGAGATGTTTATTAAAGAAGATACAAGATACAAGAAACAATGTACAAAAGACAATGATGCCTCAGTCCCCTTCAAAGTAGGCACCTTGGGACCTCACACAGTTCTCCCAATTGTCAGCAGCTGCCCTGTTGTGTTTTCCTGAATCTTATAGACAGTCTGAAATCTCTTCCCTTTCAAAGGTGATTTTAGTTTTGGGAAAAGCCAGAAGTCATACGGCACCAAATCTGGGCTGTAGGGGTGCTCACTTACCTGGGTGATTTGATATTTATCCAAAAGCTCTTCATGACATGTGATGCAGAAGTAGGTGTGCTGTCATGATGAAGCTGTCAATGACAAGTTCCCCATAGCTATAGCCTTCTGAATCATCCCAATAGTATCCACAGAGGAATGTTCACACTTAACGCAAAATCTAATACAGATTTGTTGCTCTACTCACTCAGTTATTTTGAATGTGATGGCCATACAGTATACATCCTCACTCAATGATGTCTACTGCCCCTACTGACTAGTACAGTGAAGTTGTGCACATTCCAGTCCACTCTCTTTGGCTGTCAGGTTACACTGATGTTGCACGAAGCATTCTTGTTATATTAATTGGCTGGACTTTTCCCAGGCAGACCTTGTCTTATGCTTGCAGGAGGTGAAAGCCCCTGCTACTAAATTATTTCAGGTGAATGCTCCAGCTCAAGGAAGGCTCTAGTTGTCTGGTTGGGCCAAATCTTTGAGTTAATATTTCAGTCCATGACAGTGAAAGTAAAATCTTGAACTAGATTTCCATACTTGTATAATATAGACTCAAGAAAGAGCCCAGGATAAAGATTGAAGTCTCTGTTTGTTTAAAGAGGTATGCGGAATTTCAAGGAGCTTAATTTCCATGGCTGAGCAGCTTACTGTGACCCCTAATCACAAATGTGAGATTGAATGCACTGTGTACTGGCTAGTTTCAAAGGAGGAACTTCAACATATTTGGCATTAGCCTACATATAACTCATGCCTTACTGTCCCAGCACTTTTTTCCATCATCCCCAGTTAATCAAGAAATCATCACCACTACTAACAACAGAAGGTAAATTACAAGTAAATGGGATTGTTTGCTTAGTCTCTCTCTCTCCTAATCTCAGTGCTGGGAGCAGGTGCCTTCTTGGCAGCTCTGGATCCCTGGACCATCTCAGAACAACTACCATCATGAGTCTTCAACCCACAGCCTTTTCCCAGGGTCTTTCTGCTCTGCAGTCCTGCGATGGCCTGGTAAACAGGGCTCGCCAGCTAGTATCTTCTCAGTTTCTGAACTAACCTGCTGTAGAAAGACAGGATGCTTCTGGTAGGATCTATGGGTAAAGGCCTTTGTTTGTAGAAAGAATCATTCAACTACAGACTCTCAGATACTGAAGCTCATACCTTCTTCCTCAAACATTCTTTAACAATGTTCTCACCGTTAACATGGTAAACAATTCCTTTGTCATGTGTTTCCACCCTAAATAGATTAACACCTAGTAGCTCTAAGTACTGAAAAGCTTTTGATTATCCCTAGATAGAATTCAAAAGTGAAAATATACTAAACTGTAAAATAAGCTCAGAATGTCAAAAATCTTCTGATTTTGACATAATGACTATCATTCTTTATCAATAGGAAATACAATATTATTTAAAATAGTTTTTGGTAAATTGGATAATGTGGCAGTGACTCCAGGCTGACTCTAACAGAATCAGAGAGAGAGGCTACCTCTGCAGAGAGACCACTTGAATTCTATATTGCAGAGATTCCATATTCCAAAGTTCATGACCTCCTTCACCAATTTATTTTATTTAGACTGTTGCAAATGAATTTTCTCCTTGCTAGGTGCTTCAGACTGATCCTAGTGAACCTACGTCATCACTCAGTTTGGCTGTGTTTCTCTTCTAGAAAGTAGTGAAGAAATCCCAATTGCATAGATAGGTCCAAATTGCCTGAGCTAACTGATTCTTTCTTAATGCTTGATTAGAAGTCAGTCTGGTTAATCAAAGCAGAGTAACATTCTGGCACCTCCCAAATCTTCAAATTCACATCTTTCCTTGGAGGTATAGCTAAACACCTAACTGTTGTCTGGGGAAACTTCTACTATAATTTCTACTTGGTTGCCTAATTCCATATGAAACAATTTTCCCTTCCCTTGAAGCAAAGCTATTACTGAAGTGTAGTTGGTTTGGGCGAAAGAGAGGACGGATATTCTCAGTCCTATAGTGTGGCATAACAATGCATCATTAAGTACAGAGACATCCCAAGGGAAACTATTCAAGGATTAGCTGAAAGGGGTATTCCTTGATTTGTTGTTTGTGTTGCTTTTTTTTTTTTCATTTTAGTGGAGGCAAACTTATTGCTAATAGGAGGCACATCTTTTCCCATACAAGCACATGAAACACCAACAACCAACTTCACTAAGCCAAGTAAAGAGATATAAAAGTCTTCAACAGAAGGAAGCCATAACCAAGAACATTCTATTTATTCATATTAACCTTTAAAGCTCATTGTTGATTAGCCCTAAATGATGATAAACTTATCAGTGTACTTCCACCTATGCAGGATTCAGAGAAATTGAAAAGGGCTCACTATACTATGTATTCAGAGAGCTACTTGTAGCAGAGACTGATCTTCTTACCCTGGCCTTGGGTTTATGTCTATGCTATGGAGACCAAGGTGGAGTTTTTGGGTGAATTCTTGTTTTGGAAAAACACTTCAAAGTTTTTGCTTCATTGATTGTGGCTCAGTAGGGTTATTTCTGTTTAAAAGACTGCACAATTTATTTTTCAAAAGTGATTACCTCTGAAACATCTGTTATTTATATTAAGTAATTCAATGTATATATTGGATTGAATTATAGAAACCTAGACTGTAGTTTTGTAGCATGTAATGTTTTGCTTCCTTATAACTGTCCCTCCTGCAGCAAGCAACCAACCACAAATAGTATTAGTGGATTTGACATATTTTTTAAAGGAGAAGTTGTCCATCTTCCAAAATGGTTCTGGAATCACAAATGTTGATGCATAATTTCACAAGTACACACTGTTTCTCCCAAAGGAATTTCTTATAATTGTGTGATAGACATGGCTGGAGAAATGATCACTAATTTACTGACAAGGAAAATGAGGCATGGTCAGGTTAAGTGACATTTACAGGTGTAGTGAGTTAAGTAGTTAGTACCACTCCTCCACAAATTAATTTCCACTTGGAACTTGTGACTGCTCTTAGTTGGAACTAGGGTCTTTTCAGATATAATCAAGTTAAGATGAAGTCATACTGGATTAGGATGGGCTCTAAACACAATTATTGCTGTCCTTATAAGGAGTGGGAGGTTTAGAGACACATAGACATAGGGGCCCATAGGAAAGAAGACAATGTGATGACTGAGCCATAAATTGGAGTGATGCAGCTACAAAGCAAAGAATCTGAAGGATTTCCAGTATTCACCAGAAGACAGAAGAGAAGCCTGGAACAGATTCTTCCCTAGAGGCTTCTTCTGACACCTTGAATTCAGACCTTTTGAAGTAGGTAATATTATCCCATTTTAAAGGAGAGAAAATAGACACCGAAGATTAAGTAATTTTCCCAAGACAGTATTGCTAGTAAGCATAAGAATCAAGCATTGCTACATAGTGTAGATACCATTGTAACCCCAGAAAGTCTGATTTCAGAGCCTAAGCATTTAATCACTACATTATATTATTTAATGATCAGAGTAAGAGGCGAGCCTTCTTGCCTTGGTGGTACAGTGAAGTGGTTCCTAACCACTGTGCAGGGTCTATTAATCTAAATATACTTCAAGCATTATCTATAGACTAAAAAATAATATGATCAACTAGTATTTTAAATCATGTATTTGTTTTGTTTGAATAAACCATAAATTCATTTTAAAACATTACTGAATTAAGAATGACTTCTTGTCATAATTCATTTTATTAAATCAGTGAACACTAAAGGAATAACCCTCTTTTGTAGGAGCCTGAATATTTTGATCTGCAAAGAAATACTTATATTCATGAAGAAGATTGTAAACCATAGGTATAGTAGAAGGAGAGCTCAATATGGAGTCAGACAGACCTGGGTTTGGGTCTTGGCTCCTGTTTAGTTCCTAGCTAAATGATTTTGGGATAATCCCTTAATTACATTAGCTTTGTTTTCCTTGTCTGTAAAATAATATTCCTTAGTTATTTCGCAGTGTTGTAGGAAGTCTCAGATGCAAAAATGTATGTGAAAGTGTTTTATAAAAACTAGGAATATAAGAATACAGGCGATCATTATTATTTTGCTGTGATACTCAAGGAATCAGATTTGGTCCTGAATACTTCCTTCCACATGTCAATTTTGTTTGTGGTCTTTCTGTATACCTTAAAAAAAACAAAGAAAACCTTTGTCACAATTGTGGCGCTAAATGAGGGAATAGGTCAATTTCCAAGAAAATAACATCCATCCATTTTTGGCATGAGCCAGTTCTACTTTCTAGTCAAGCCTGAATAACACATATTTTATGAGAGGAGGATTTTGGATGATGAAGAGGAAAAAAATATGGCATTTCAGCTCTTCTGTAGGTTCGACTTTACCCTACTACTTTGAATAGGTTAAAGTCATTCCAAGAGACCCTACACTATTTTTTTTCTAGTCTGAGAACTAGGGATGGAAAAATGGAGCCCAGAGAGAAGAGAAACTCTTTCTGCCTATTTCCCCTATGCCTCTCCTTTCACAGCTTTCTAATTTCTTCCAGGGACACTATTTGTCAAAGCAGGAGTCCAAAAGAAAGGCCAGAAACCACCTCTGGCCTTTCTAAGTGACATGAAATAATTGTCAGGCTTGTTTAGCACAGGTACCACTGTGAAATGGCCACCCAGTGTACTCTTGTCAGGGAATCCAAGAACCTTGGTAGAGTTGCGTTTGTATGAGAGTAGGGGCAAGCTTGAAGGAACCAGTTAAAGCCCTAAAAAAAATTTGTTGTATTTTAGTGATCTATTGACCACTTCTGTGACTTTCCGTTTTCCTTTCAATCTTAGTCATTTGTAACTGCTGAGCTGCCCCAAGTCTTAGATGAAAAAGTTAGCCTCAGCTTCTGGAGCCAGAGTTGTGCTACCCCCACCTAGAGTTGGGAGGATTTCAGCAGTTGGTCATGCACAGACAGAATGTTGAATTTTCCCTTTTGTCTGAGGAAAATCCTTTTCTCTGAAAGCTTCCTGGTTCTTTGGGAAGTGCTTGATTATAGAATGGGGTTTGGTTCCTGGACTATTGAATGAAATTTACAAGGTTGACAGTACTAAATCTTTAAACAGGCTTTTTATACTCTTTACCAGCCACAACTATACATTATGATTAATAAAATGGTGCATTAGTAACCTAGGTCTGACCAGTGCTAGGGTATGATTAATCTTTTGGTCCAATGGTACTCCAACTGTTTTTGTTAACCTCTTGCCTGAAGACATATAATTAGTTACTAAGAGAGATCGAGGGCTTCCCTGATGATTACACTAGGAGCCCACAGTCAGTGCTTATAAGACCTGGGAATATGGTAAAGCTGGCTGGTTGCTCTATCTTTATATCATTAACCTATGCTGAAAGCCTTGCCATTTATATCCTTGCTTCTACCTACACTGCTATTTTGGTGCCAACATAATCCATCCTTACGGCAGACTTCAGTTGTGCGTCTTTGAAGAAGATAAAGATTAACTTAAGTGCTTGATCTGTTACATTCTTTATGGTCAAGGAGGGCATAAATGTTACCTTTTTATAGATAAGTAAAACCTAATGCAAGATGGGGAAGTCTTATAGGAAGGAATGGTCCTCTGAATTTTAGAGTAGGTCCAAATGTCAGGCAGGTCTAAGGCAATTATGTAGGTGGCACCAAAAATGCTATCATTTGCTGGATTCACTCTCAAAGTTAGGCTGACTTTATGTTCACATGGAAGAAGTTGGCTGTCAGTGTTTGTCATTTGGCTGATCTTAGACATATTTAAATTTCATTGTGCCAAGGAAAGGCCTAAAGAGAGATGTCATTAGCCGGGAACACACCATACTTCTGGTGTGTTCATGAGGTCTGACAGAAGTGGAAATTGTATGAATTCATAGGAGAGTTCCAGTAACTTCCATCCCCAAGAGTATGCAAATCATAGCAATGCATGATCATAGCAATACATGTTTTCATGGATATACTGTTAGGGTTCCAATAATTAATCATTTTACTTTCTTTTTTAAAAAGATATTATTTATTTATTTTTAGACAGGGGAAGGGAGGAAGAGAGGCAGAGAAACATCAACGTGTGGTTGCCTCCCATGCGCCCCCTACTGGGGACCTGGCCCACAACCCAGGCATGTGCCCTGACTGTTAATAGAACCAGCTACCCTAAGGCAATTGTAATCAAAACAGCCTGGTACTGGCATGAGAACAGACACATAGACCAATGGAACAGAAAAGAGAGTCCAGAAATAAACCCAAGTCTCTATGGCCAATTAATATTTGACAAAAGGAAAAGAAGCAAAAAATGAAGTAACAATGGCCTCTTCAACAAATGGTGTTGGGAACTCTGGACAACTACATACAAAAAAATGAAACTTAATCACCAACATACACCATACACAAAAATAAATTCAAGGTGGATAAAAGACTTAAATATAACTCATGACACCAGAAAAGTCCTAGAGGAAAATATCAGCAGGAAAGTCTCAGACATTCTACCTAGCAATGTCTTCACTGATATGTCCCCTAAAGCAAGGGACATAAAGGAAAGAATAAACAAATGGGCCCTGGCTGGTGTAGCTCAGTGGATTGAGTGCGGGCTGCGAACCAAAGGGTCGCCAGTTCGATTCCCAGTCAGAGCACATGCCTGGGTTGCAGGCCAGGTCTCTAGTGGGGGCCATGTGAGAGGCAACCACACATTGATGTTTGTCTCCCTCTCTTTCTCCCTCCCTTCCTTTCTGTCTAAAAATAAATAAAATCTTTAAAAAAATAAAAAAGAATAAATAAATGGGACCTCATCAAATTAAAAAGCTTATGCATGGCTAAAGAAAACAACATTAAAGTGAAAAGAGAACCAACTATATGGGAAAACATATTTGCCAATGATACCTCAGACAAGGGTTTGATCTCCAAAATATATAAAGAACTCACATGACTCCACTCCAGGAAGAAAAACAACCCAATTAAAAAATGGGCAAAAGACTTAAACAGCTACTTCTCCAAAGAGGACATACAGAGGGTCCAGAGGCACATAAAAAGACGCTGAGCACCACTAGCCATCAGAGAGATGCAAATTAAAACTGCAATGAGATACCACTTTACACTGGTCAGAATGGCCATCATAAACAAATCAACAGGCAAGTGATGGAGAGGATGCGGAGAAAAGGGAACCCTAGTACACTGTTGGTGGAAATGTAGACTGGTGCAGCCACTGTGGAAAACAGTATGGAATTTCCTCAGAAAACTAAAAATGGAAATGCCTTTTGACCCAGCAATTCTACTGCTGGGATTATACCCTAAGAGCCCTGAAACACCAATCAAAAAAAACCTATGCACCTCAATGTTCATAGCAGCACCATTTGCAATAGCCAAGTGCTGGAAGCAACCTAAGTGCCCATCAGTAAATGAGTGGATCAAGAAAGTATGGTCCATTTACACAATGGAATTCTACACAGCAGAGAGAAAGAAGGAGCTCCTACCCTTTGTGACAGCATGGATGGAACTGGAGAGCATTATGCTAAGCGAAATAAGCCAGGTGGTGAGGGACAAATACCATATGATCTCACCTTTAACAGGAATCTAATCAACAAAAGAAAAAAAGCAAGCAATATATAATCAGAGACATTGACATTAATAACTACCTGACAGTAACCAGAGGGGAGGTGACAGGGAATAATGGGGTGAAGGGTTTTCAGGAGCAAAAATAAAGGACACATGGACAAAACCAAGGGGGTGGTGGAAGCAAGGAAGGGAGGTGGGCTTGGCTGGGGTTGGGGGGGAAGTGATGGAGGGGAAAATACAGACAACTGTAATTGAACAACAATAAAATAATTTAAAAAGAAAGACCCAGTGACCCTTTTGTTCTCAGGCCGGCCCTCAAGCCAGGGTTCACTTTAATTTCTACCACGAGGTCTTATACTAACATCTTGGCCTTTTCCTTATACTGTGTAACCTTTGGACAAAGTTACTATTGCTTTTAATGAAACTTTCCTGGTCTAGTCACTAACAATTACCTTGAAGACAATCAATTTTGCGCAACAGGCCATCTCTTGGCATTTAGTGAATTCTTATCAATGTAGACTGCCTTAAATCGCCTTTAGGTATCATATTAAATGTTACTTCTTCAGAAAGGCCTTTCCTGGCCATCTGCTTTAAGGCTGGTTTCTCCAGCCTCCTCTTTAGTGCAGTCGTTAACAAAACATGCTCTAGAGCCAGGCAGATTCATTCCCTGGCTCTGCCCACCAGTAGCTATGTTACCCAAGGCAAATTACTTGGCCTCTTTCAATCTCAGTTTTCTAGTAAAATAGAAAAAAATAGTATGTACTGCGGAGGGTTGTTGTGATGATTAATTAAAGTGCATAACTGTAACTATGCACTGTAATTGATGGTCTATCAATTACAGATGATGATGTTCTATCATCTAATTGATGATAGAACAGTGCTTGGCTATCATCATTATCATCATCATCATCATCATCATCATCATCATCATCATCATCATCTTTCCAGTCCATGCTTGTTTCTTTTATATCACTTATTATAATTTGAATTGCCGTAGGTGATTCAAGGTATAAGTTTGTCTGTTTTTTTTTCCAGTCTCTCCTGTATGGTTCTGTAAATTTCACACCAACAGTAACCATGTTTGTGTTTGTCTTGTCCATTCTCCTTTCCCCAGTGCCTAATACACAGTAGGAGCTCAATAAATACTTGCTAAGTGAATGAATGATAATTTAAGAAAATTGTCCTAAACAATCCAATTATTATTTCTTTCCTCCAAGCTCCTATTACCACAAAATCTCTTTATAACTAGAAAGACTCCCAGATCTCAATCAATGGAATGTTTTATTTCAAGGAACATTTTGTACAAACAAAATGCCAGGACAACACGTTCTAAACCATCTTTCTTGCCAGCCTCTTCATTTTTACTATTGCCTTTGCTTTCTCCAGCTACTCTCAAGTAGATCTACTAAAGGGGCCCACCTCTAGGTCCAGACCCAGAACACAAGTCTATCCTTTAAGCCATAACTAAGGCAGGGTGATTGAGGATTTACTCTAGGGTACAACAATTATGAAGGTAAAAATACATTAAAAAAACTTAAATGTATTGTGCAAATGGTAAAGTTACCATACCTTAGCATGAAAGTTGTTAGATATGTACCCTGGGTATCTACATAGGCTCCAAGTCATAGATCCTACTCATTGTACCCTTTGTCACAGATAGCCAGATCTCATGGAACTAACACAAAACTTCATCTGTGATTGTTATGTGGAATCTTCTGCTGACATATTCTGTTCTCTTATTACCTGAAATATTTTGAAACTTTATGAATTTCTTGGACACAATGCCTTGGACACCCAGCTGCCATTGCTGATACCAGACTCCTATGACTTGAAATACCTCAGGTCTCAGTGCTACTACTCATTCTTATTAGTCCTGGCTCCTGAGCTCACTCTAGTTATACCGCCTTGGTATGTGTTATACTGGAATTTGAACTAACCAAAAATTTAGGCAAACTAGAGGAAGGTAAAGGAAACCAACCTAATTAATTTTTCCAAAAAACCTACAAATCATATAAATGATATTTAGTTATTACACTATTCAAAAACCTTTGGTGACTTCACTGCCCTCCACTGTAAGGTTCTGATTATTCATTCTAGCAATCAAGTCTCTACACAATAGCCTCTACCTATCTTTCTAACCCCAACTCCCATTACTCTGCTACACAAAGCTGCTGTGAGATCCTTGAGGGCAGAGGCTTTTTCTTCTTTAGTAGTAGCCTGGCACCATGAATTATATCTGGCATATTGTGGTGGTAAGTAAATATAATAGCTACAAAGTATTAAGATCTTTACTGTGTGCTAGGCATGTAAAACATAAAGTGATTTACAGATATCATCTACAGGTATCATCTCGTGTAACCCCCCAATTTTATTAAATAGATGCCATATTAATGTGTCTAAGGTCACTCTTCTAGGGAAATGGTAGAACCAGCACTTGAACCCATATCTGTTTTACCCCAGAGCTAGTGCCATTAATAACAACACTCCATCAACTCAATGGTGTTTGTAGAATAAATACCTTAGCTAAACTGTACTCTTCATTGTTTCCTTAACACAATGAACTTATGTGCCTTTACAAACATTCTTTCCTTCACCTGAAAGACTTTTCCATAGCTTCTAGGGTCATCGGTCATTTTTTTTTGGACTTAAATTATATCAATGCTGAGCACTGCTTCTCTGACATGTGATAAATATTTCCTTGTATTTCTATTTCTCCTTTTATGATACACACAACTATTTTCTAAGCCCTCAGAGGACAGGATCCACATTTTACACTACTGTGTATTCTTAGTCTTGAGCATTAAGTATAGGAACTTGGATCCAATAAATAATATTTCTTGATAGTGATGGCTTAAACAGTGACAAAAATAAACTGACATAAGGTTCATGATTAATTACAATTGTCAAGAGACCTATATTATATAAGTATGTGTCAAAACAAGAAAGTACTTTCATGTGCAAATATTAGTTACTGGGGTAAGATATTGAAGGAACATGGAAAAAATAGTCAGTCATCATCATAGCCATCACCCTTACAAGTCAATCTACTTTAGAGGTTGAATTATCCTGTTATGTCTACCATCTATTTTAGATAATCTATGGGGAATTTCCAGAAATAAGACATTAATTTCCTATGCTGGAAATAAGTATTTTGCATTTATGGAGTAATCTACATTTATAAAACTGCCTTGTAATAATTATAATGTTCATCGGAGATCAAACTAGACTGAACATGAAACCTGTGAGGATCTTCAAAGGCTTCCTGATGACCAGGGACTACTTATGGTAGAAAATCTTTGGTTAAACTCTATGTAGATCTTTTTTTCCAATAGCGGATCACGTTTCATTGATTTCCATGTTTTAAAGCTCTTCCAGAACCCTGCTGTTCTGAATGTGCAACAGCTATTTGTTTCTTAGGGAGAAGAGAATGAAATTAAGTATCTTAATTTTACTCTCCTTGGCTAGAAAAACCTAATGCTATATTGGAACTGGTTAATGGTCCACTAAGTAATATTCAGAGCCCTAAGTTATAGAGGAAAGGAGGGCCATGACTGAATCTCCTTAATGTACATGAAAAGATATGAAATGAAGTAAATTCTCTTCTATTGTAAATTCTCTTCTGACAATTGTACATGATTACCTCTGCTGGTGTTTTAATCTGGTGGTTTCACTTACTGTGAGATCAGGTATGGTGCTCTGTTAAATATATATATATTTATAATGACATAATTTTCTATTCTCTTAGATTAAAAAGAGAAGTCTGTGGAAGATACCTTCATATACATTCACATTGAAGAGAGACTCTACATCTATTTTTCCCTCAGATAACCCTGATGTCTGTTACGGAGCATGCAACTTGATTACCTGGCTAATGTTCACTTACATTGTATGACCAACAAAATTATTAATAGCTATACAATTATTCAGGTCTTTAGTAATGCAGTTACTATACTTCTCTCAATGGTCTCACAAAGCAGCTAATTCTAGGCTGATTAGAACTTGCACACTGATTTTAATTTTAAATATATTTTCTGTTAATTTAATTAAGCCTTTTCTTGCTCTCCTGCAATGGCACCAAGAATCAGAAGGGCTTTCTTGTCTCTCCCACCACATTCTCCATGGATGTAAGACAAGAGATCTGACATTTCTCACTTCTCATATTTGGGCTGAGTCTGTCTTTTTTCACTTTACTGCTTCTTTAGTAATGACCCTACTCTTGACCCTGGGCATGCAGTCTGAGAGCTGGATGAGGGTGGAGAGTGAGGAGGATGTTTTGGAGCTCAGCAGATGGATCCCAAGAGCATAACTGTTTATCCGCCCTCCTGTGGTTGTTGCCAAAACATCTTCTTGTTTTCAAAAGTGTCTGGACCCTGCTCCTTTGTTTTGCTTTGCTAGGAGACTGCAGCTCTGATTTTGCTAGGAACCAAATTTGCTATTTCAAGAAAATGCAGCTGCTTTCTTGGGTGGGTGGCTTGAAAGAGGGAATTTTTCTACCTTCCCTCTCCAACCTCCTTCTCACCCCACCCCCATGTGAACTCCAATGGTTGGCTCATCATCTCAGGAAGCATTGATTTTGGATGCTGACTATTTGCTTTTGATTGTTTGGCTGGGGCTGCAATGACTTTGGCTGATCCAAAGTCATTGATGGATATCATTTTGAAATATAATCCTGTCCACTCTTTTTTGTCAGCCTTCCAGAAATGATTGTCTGTTCCCCCCAATGAAACTGAACAGCCAGACAGTGAGGGTTTCTCAAGTTCCACCCTTTCCCAGGGCTGCTAACATGCAGAGCTGCAAGAACATCAAGCTGGGCCCACTCCTCTCTAAGACCGTTAGGTCTCTCACCAACCCATCATTAGGTGTGAGACTTAATTTGGCAAATGCTGCCTAGGCTGCTATCCCTCAATGGAATTGTGTAGTAGTGATGTTGAATTTGTGATTTTTGCTGAAAGAAAACAGCCAATCTCAGCCCAGCTGGTGTCTGCTGTGATACAGGACACTCTTTTCGGTACCCTTCCCAAATCCCAGCTTTTGGAAGAAAGGTAATTGGTTCTCTACATCCATTCTGGTCCCAGCTATAGGCAACAGGCACAAATTAATATGTTTTCCCTCCCCAAGTCCAATGCACCAATATGCAAACTCTTGGGCCCCAAATTATTATGCTTCCCCAGCTGGCAAGCCACTGCTTTCTTCTCTATCAAAATAAGGTGCATGAACTCTCTGCTGCTAAAATGATTTTTTCTGTCACTTCTACACTATCTGTCCCCTTTGTGGTACTCTCTCCACCTCCTTCTGTGATCCCCCCCTTTCAATTTACTCTCCACTTCCCCAGGGCTTGTCAACCTAAATAGATATTGTGTATTGTACTGTTAGTGATATATGTGACTTGCCTTTGGTACTTACCTTGCTAGTCAGGTAATGTAACTGCAGTTGTCAAACCAGCAGTTCTTGATGTCTATTGGTTTTATTTCTTTCCATCTTAGGTGACATTAACTAAGTTTCCTAGTTCAGTGAAAAATCAGTCAGTGGAGCAGCTGGAACTCTTAGGGAAGTTACCTACAGAAAGCCTCATGAGTTCTGGGAGAAGCTTTGGAGGAACCAAGAAGGAACCTAAGCTCAGCGTGGTCATCTAGAACAAAAGAACAAATAACAGGTCCAGTATCCTCAACTAAGATCATCTTTTGCCCAAGATACCTAGAGAAGGAAGCCCAGGAATTTGGCTCATCAGGTAGACTTTTGTGTTGCTCTTCTCACAAGTTCTTTGGCTATTATTATCTGTTTGAACTTAATGTAAACGGGTACTATATCAGAGAGTGCACATACTCACCCCCAGCTCCATCACCATATATCTCAGAGTCTTGAAAGATATGTTTTTCCAGTCTTATGGACATCTACCCCTGCCAAAATCAACCTCCTATAAGACAAAACAATCACACGGACAACTTTTTTTTTTTAATTTCAGAAGCTGATATTCAAGACTCATCCTATAGTGCTGATGTTTCAGTCAGGGGTCTTTTAATACCTGAACCCATTCCTTCTAGTGATATTTCTGCCTCTTGTCCTGATACACTCAAACCACTCTAGAAATAGCAGAAGAGACTGTGTGAGAAGTCTAGGCTTGGAGTCAAAAGCCAAGCCCCTGTCTGGAGCTCCACTCTGAGGAATTCACATATGGTATAAGGGTCCCTAAGATCCATTTACTAGGTTTCCACACTAGAGTTTGGCAGTAGCAGTGCAAAGAAATAGCTTGGCTTAAAAGAGGACACCTCTAGTCTTTACAGTTCAATTATCTCCATTTGTAGGCATTCACTTCATATTTTGATTGGTTTTCATGGTCCTTTATTTGGTGATAGTTTTTTTTTTTTCCTCTGAGTTGTTAAGAAGGTATTGCCTCTGGGCAGGGAGTGGAATGTCACTGTTACACTCCTCCTTGGGATGAGAGAGGCAGAGAGGCAGCAGTGGGATGGCTGAGCATATCTGATCAAAATGCTTTTGAAGGGAGAGCTTTCTGCTTTCTGAAGTGGTGGTGGGGAACGATAATAGTTGATATGAGTTTGCACCTAGGGAAATAGTGTTTGGATTCCACTTGAAGAAAAAATCACATGAAAAGGTTGAGGCAGTAACACCCTGAGCCCAAATGGTGCTGTCAAACATCACAGGTTGTCACTACAGGGTAGTACAAAAGGTGTTAGGGAACTGTCGCTGGGATTTTGCCCACAAAATCCGTGGGGGTGGAATACAGTCCTTTTGGCTCTTGGCCTGTCTGGCCCCACGTTGGGTGCCATTTGTTGCGGATTTCATCCCGCAAAATCCGTGGGGGGGGGACCGCACCGATCACGTGAATCAAACTCACCCAGAGACAGGCTTGGAGAATAGAGTCCGGCAGCCACGGGGCTTTCCCTGGGCCCCGTGGCTGCTGGACTCTATTCTCCAAGCCTGTCTCTGGGTGAGTTTGATTCACGTGATCGGTGCGGTCCCCCCCCATGGATTTTGCTGGACGAAATCCGCAACTGGAACAGTGTCATTTATTGAATTGTATCTGCTGATTTAGTCTTTTCTAATTAAATGGTACCCATGATGTATGTTTATTTATGGATAGTTATGAATTTTGCAGTAGGAAGTGTTTAGCCCTGTGGGAAGTGCCATTCCTAAAGAGAGAGGGATAAGCCTGGAGGGGGATTGGGCACAATTTGTTCAGGGATGCTAGCCTTGTCAAAATGGGAAGGTCTGGGTGATTAATAGCTTTCTGTCTCTTTTCCACCACTCTCCCCTACCTCTCTTGTGTTTCTTGGAAAAGGCAAGCATCAGGGCCATGAAGAACAATTTTAGCACTTATTTAACACTTTCTCTACTCTTTGTTTTTCTGCTAAAGGTTCCTGGTAGTCACTGTTGTCCTCTGTCATAGGGTGGGAATGGCAGGGGTTTGGGGTGAGGGTCGGGAAGGAAGAGAGAGGAAAAAGTACAAGGGACGTCAAAGACTATACTCGGCCCTCTTCCCTAATTAGTCTTCCTGGTATTTCAGTAGATTTGGAAACAGCATTCAGGATGGTGGAAACTGCACCCCACCCCTGCCCAGCAGGTCTACATCCCTAGCTGTTGCTTTTAATGCCTTTTCTTGTGGTGTCTGGGTGTGTGCATGTGTGTGGCAGGAACTAACAAGAAATTGAGCAATCACTTTGGGCAGAAGGGAACATAATTTCAGGAAGTTATCAACATAATATACCTCATCCTGGTTCCTCCTCTAGCAAAAACTATAATATACAAAATTATATACTGCTATTAATCAACTGAATTTAAAACTTTATAAGAACAAGGACTATCTTTTTAAAAAAGATTTTCAAACCCTAATACAATGCTGGGCACACAGCCAGTACTTGTTGATGTCACAAGGGAAGTGGTTGAGTTTTATATAATAAGGTCATCTTGGCAAATCATTAAACTGCTCTGCAGCTCTGTTTCACAACTGCAAAGTCTCTTTACCTCCCAGGGATATTGTAAAGATGAAATGAGATGATGACTTTAATAATGACATTTTTCAGGTTTGTGCTATTTCTTCCATTTTCATTGTTTTTATTCTCTTTACTGTAGGCATTGTAACCTAAGTAAGGAAATCAAATATGCAGGCTGGAAAGGTTTTACTTTGGTTATTTTTTTAAACAAGTTTTTCTAAGAGAACTTCATCCAGCAGCTGGTCAGATTGGTTGCGTAGAATGGACTACCCATAAGTTGCAACAAAAACCAAGCTGGAAGATAATGCACTTTTCTGTAGCAAAGGTAGAAGAATGGGTTATCAGGGCGGGGTAGAGGGGCTGTGACAGGGGGGGAGAATGATGTTATTTGAAGGCTAATCTCTTAGGAGCTTGAAGCAAACATTTTAAAGAACACATCTCAAAAATCTCCCTTACTCTCGTCAGTGTTACAGTCCTCATATTCTGGTATCTTAGTTCCTACCATCAATTTTAACATTTAAAAAAAGATGTTATTTATTTATTTTTAGACAGAGGGGAAGGGAGAGAGAAAGACAGGGAGAGAAACATTAATGTGTGGTTGCCTCCCATGTGCCCCCTACTGGGGACCCGGCCCACAACCCAGGCATGTGGCCGCCTGACCAGGAATTGAACCAGTGACCCCTTGCTTCACAGTCCTGTGCTCAATCCACTGAGCTATACCAGCCAGGGAAATTCTAACTTGTTTGAACAAAACTATTTATCCTATCTTTATCCTCATTTTGGTATTCTTCCATTGCCATTCAACATTATTTCTGTGTCATGGTTGAACTTTTAAAGATAAAAAATATATCCTTACCATTTTGTTTCTGGCCTCAGTGACTCAAAGAGCTTCCTTGACCCAGAGAGCTGGTCCAGGCCCCACAGCACTGTAGTTGGTACCCAGGGCTTAGTGTTTCTTAGTGAAGTTTGGATCAAAAAATACTGTGAACAGTCACTAGATGTCCCTCTTGTGTCTCTAAAGAGAATGAGGAGGTGAGGCTCCCTTCAGGACTGAAGCTAAAACTGAGAATTTTCTTTTTGTTTTTATTATCTACATACAGAACAGTTTTATTCAATTAACAAATTCCTGATCATGAAGGTGTTTTCGGTCACTCATTTACTCAATAACATTCTTGGAATATAATGATCAAGTGTGCCTATTAAAAAAAATAAATTCTGAGAATAGTGTTAAGATATCTGTAGACAGGCTGGGGTGATGCAATAGCTATTTTTTAGAGGGGAGATGTAACTACCACTTTGAACGTGGGGGTCACGGTACAGAAGGGAAGTAGAGGCACGTGATCCCATCTACCTCAATACCTGCCTGCTGTAAACCTGGTCTTGTATAGCTAGCTGGAAGTACTTGGGATGCTCTGCCTGGAAAGGAGGTCTCCTCGAATGTGAACATAGCGAACTAAGAAGCAGGGAACTCGCTGCCATTTCTTTAGCAAAGAGCAGGTTTGTCTTTGCAAATGCTGAACATGTTTTTAGAATGTGATTGCTATTACAAAGGTAATGACATTGGACATGAATTGAATTTTCCTATTTATCTTTAAAAGACAGTAGAATATAGACATTCTATTAGCAACTCCCTAAGGTAAGACGTCTGCAGCCTTCTTATCTTGCGTGCACCTTTTTAGATGCCACTGCAATGTTAATCATTTTACCTGAGTTATTCTTCCATTTCTCATTATCTGGGGGATTGTTAATGGCCAAGACTAGTTCTCAGACTCTTTGCTCCCGCTCAATCAAGCCATGGAGGCGCCAGTTTACTTTTATTGATCAGTGGGTTCCTGACAGCCTTGCCACAAGGAAGCAGCATCATCCTTTTTTAACTTAAAGGGAAACAGATCGCCTTAAAGTTTACAGCTAAAAACCTCTAAGCATAGCATGCAAACATTTCAGCATGCTGTTAATTGTTCTGTTTAAATAGTCTAAGCAATATTTTAGAAGGCTGCTAAACGCCGGACTCATATCCCGTGATCAGATAGCAAACCCATTTCAAATGCCTTCTTGGGCCTTTTTAATTAGCCCAAAATGCACTTCATTCTCACTCATTGACATCAAAGGTAAGTAACTGTTATAAATCAAAGGAGCCCTTCTCTTTGCGAAGCTGGAGAGGTGCGCTCACGCTGCCTGACATGTTGTCACTCTCCTCCACTACTTGCCCATTTTTTCCCAACAGGGTCGGCTGAGAACTGGACAGGCCACGGGGCTCCCTCCAGCCACAACTCTGCTGTACATCCGTATCTCTGAATGACTAAAATTAAATAATATTCATTGCAGATGCTTCGATTTTCTCCATGACGTTCTGGGCTAAATTGTATCCTAATCGAAAAGAGTGAAATAACCTTTAAGCGGAAAGCGGATTAGGCTCCCTGAGCCCTCCCCTAGGTCTTCGATGGGCCTTCAAGGGGTCTCAACCTCATTCCCGAAATAATCTCTCTCTTTCCCTACCCCCGCTAATGTAAAGGCTCTAAAGTAGCTCCTCTTGGACGGAGGTTTTTTTTTTTTTTTAAGCATTTGCAAGAAGACGACAGTTTTGAGAAAACCTATAATGTCCAAATGCCCTTTTCATTTTCTTGTTTAATTTTTTTAAAGGGCAAAGTGAGTCTCATTTTAAGCCCACAGGCTAGGGAAAAGGTCGGTGGGTTAATTATGAATTTGCTCAACGAAGACTCCCAAATATATGAGGCGAGTCACGCCGAAGGGAGGTTTACTCTTTTAAGAAGTGTGAATTCAGAAGCCGGTCTCCTCCACCCCCAATCTAAAAAACAAAGAAACAATTTGTTCAACCAGGTGTTTTTTATTTTTCCCGCCAGCTGCCTTAATTAAGAGACGAAGAACCGGGCGGGGGGAATCCCCATCTGTCTCCAGGGCGCCTTCGGTACCGAAGGCGAGCAGTTTGATATCAGCGGGGCTACACCGGCCTCCCGCTTCCCAGCATTGGCAAACCCTGCCGTTGCCGCCCCACCCCCCGCCCACCTCCCGAGCAGAGCTGGCAGCCCCCTGGGACTCAGGCCGGGTGGGAAAGCTGGGGCGCCCTGCACTTCGGCGCCGACTCCAATTCCGGGCGACCTACGCAGACAGCGCGCCAGACCCGCAGCTCCCTCCGGGCTCCGGGCTCTACTGGTGTGGCACGGGGACGTCTGCTCTACCAGCTATTGTAAAACGTACAATTTTTGTGGAGCTAAATTCTCCCAGGGTGGAGTGAGGGTTAACGAAATGTGTGAAGCCTTTTCCGCGATTTAGTCTCTGCACTACAGTCTCTGCGCCACAGATCGCATCTGATTAACAAGCTACAGAAAAAAGCGAACCGAACTGGGCCAGGGGTTCTGCTGGGGTGGGGGGAAGTGCTGCATCTTTCCCGGAAGAAGGGATGGGGTTGACGGTCCAGGAGGATGACTGCCGTGATTCTCAGTTGAAGTGAAGACTCGCCGGCTAAAAGCCGAAAGAATGACCACCTCGAGGGCGCTTTCTCTTTCCTTTTTTTCCTTCCACTACCCGAGAAAGAGAAGAAAGGAAAACAGGGAAACACACAAACCTAGGACACCAAGACAAAGAGGGAGGGAGGGAAACGGGGAAGGGGAAGAGAGAGGAAGGGGGAGAAAGAGAATAAGAGTATGATATTCAAGATATGAAGATATCTGAGGGAGTTAAACACGCCGAGAGAATCAAATCTTCTCATCTGTCCTGCAGTCTCTACGTAGAAGAGAGGCGTGCAGTTCCTGAGAAGATTCAGCCGCAGCGCTAACACGCCCCGCTCCACCTTGCCCTTTTGCCCGTGCCAGGCTAGCCCGCCAGGCCTCCCAAGACTCCCCTGGGCTCTGCCAGCCAGGGTAGCACTTGATCCAACCAGTGTGTAAGTTTCTAGCTGGCCCCGCCCCACCCCTCCTCCGCGCGCCTTGGCCCCGCCCCAATTCCGGAGCCCGCTGGGCAACGCGCTGATTGGTCAGAGCCTGGCGTAGCCGGGTTCCGCAGGCTCCCGCTTTCTACAGCTCTCTACAGACTCCACCGCCTGTAGTTTGCTGCAGCGGGAGCAGCAGCGGCAGCGGCGGCGGCAGCAGCGGCGGCAGCAGCGGCGGCGGCAGCGGCGGCAGCAGTAGTAGCGGCGGCTGGCTCATCCAGGAGACAGTCAAGTGGGCGCAGACGGCAGCAAAGCTCCCGCACACCATGTCTGGCTTGCCCGGGGGGCTCTGGCACCCGCGTCCTTAGCCCTATGCTGGCCCTTGGCGCATTGCTCTCCTTGGCATTCCGGCTGAGCGGATTCATCCGAGATCCTAAACCTCCCATCCCTGCTTGCTCACACTCCAAACTCACACCACACGCTCCCTCTCCCTCTCCTCATTCCTACACCACCTGAGACAGAAAGAGAGAGCGAGACAGACCATCCAAGTACAAAAGCTCCCGAGAGGGAGGGAGCCCGACGCAAGGTGGCCAGTGCCTCTCCAAGAAGATGGAATCAAGACGCTCCCGCAAGTAAACTTTGTCCAAGACACAACCGTCTACCGTGGCAGCTGCTGAGGTGGACCCCAACGACATGCGACCGAGCTAGGAGGGCTTTCTCCTGCGGCAGCAGCTCTTGGAGCGACACCCCAGCCTTAGACCCAGGGAGGAGGAGAAGCCCCCGGTAACCGCGGCGGCGGCCCCGCCTCTCCGGCCGGTACTGTTGTCGATTCCCTTCTCCTTCCCAGTTCCCGCCTCCCCCTTGGGCCATTGGAAAGACCGGTACTTTGATTTTCTTGGACACATTGCCAAGGCCCGGATTTCACAAACTTGATGTGGAGGGTTGGGCTACGTTAGTAACTTTGATTTCTGAGACTCAAACGCACACAGTCCAACTGCTCTGTGGTGGGACTCTGAACCCACCTCAGACCCTGGACACACGCATCCCCCAAGCCTTCCGAGGTCAACCTCAGTTTGAGGAAGCGTGCTTTCGTCTCGGCTGCCTCTCTCCCCTCCTCCTTCCACTGCTGGCCCTAATACTGCCACCCGGCTCTGAGGCGCTTGACAGCAGCTCAAACTCCCGCCTGCGACTCCCTTTCTTCTCCACCGTTCTCTAAAAGGCCAGTGTGGCCCCCTCAGAGCCCGAAAGACGCGTTTCAGGTGGGTCCCCCTCCCCGCAGTAAGCCAGGAGTGCTGCGGCGAGGTCCTTGCGCATGCCAGGTGCGCAAACAACGCGCTAGCCAGACCCAGTGTCATTGCGCTGCGGCGGGCAGGGCAGTATCGGAGAGGCTGCACTCTCACCGTCTTCCCTGCCTTTGCCCCAAGTGCAGTCCAGACTCAGCCGCGAGTCAGCCGGGCTTCTCTGAGGCCGTCTGACCCACAGCACTGCGCTGCTGTGGCCAGTTGCGCCGGGTTAACTCTGAAGGGGGAACACTGAGTAGCCGGGCTGGAGGAAGGGGGCTCCGGGCCGTGCTGCGCTATCTCGGCCCCCCGGAGCCCCCAGGACCCCAGCGAGTCCCCGCCGAGTCCACCGAAACCTCAGCGTTGGAGCCGGTGCCGGCATCCCACCCGCGCCGCCGGGCCGCCCTGGGCAGGACTCTTCCCGTGGCCTCCGGGGCCCGGGGGCGCCAGCAACAGGCGGCCCGAGACAGCAGGAAGCTGGAGCGCCGGCGGCGTCGGCCTCGGAGGGGTGTGGAGAGGCGAGGCCAGGCAGAGCCCCGCGCAGCCATGGAGTCACTCCTGCTGCCGGTGCTGCTGCTGTTGGCGGTACTGTGGACGCAAGCGGCCGCCCTCATTAACCTGAAGTACTCGGTAGAAGAGGAGCAGCGCGCCGGGACGGTTATCGCCAATGTGGCCAAGGACGCCCGCGAAGCAGGCTTTGCGCTGGACCCACGGCAAGCCTCTGCTTTCCGTGTGGTGTCCAACTCGGCTCCGCACCTGGTGGACATCAATCCCAGCTCTGGCCTGCTGGTTACCAAGCAGAAAATCGACCGAGACCTGCTGTGCCGCCAGAGCCCCAAATGCATCATCTCACTTGAGGTCATGTCCAGCTCAATGGAGATATGCGTGATTAAAGTGGAGATCAAGGACTTGAACGACAATGCACCCAGCTTCCCCGCGGCGCAGATAGAGCTGGAGATCTCAGAAGCGGCCAGCCCGGGCACACGCATCCCTCTGGACAGCGCCTATGACCCGGATTCTGGCAGTTTCGGTGTGCAGACATACGAGCTTACACCTAATGAGCTGTTCGGCCTGGAGATCAAGACGCGAGGCGATGGCTCACGATTTGCTGAACTCGTGGTAGAGAAGAGCCTGGACCGTGAGACACAGTCGCACTACAGCTTTCGAATCACTGCTCTTGACGGAGGCGACCCTCCGCATTTGGGCACTGTTGGCCTCAGCATCAAGGTGACTGACTCCAATGACAACAACCCAGTATTTGGCGAGTCCACCTACGCGGTGAGTGTGCCAGAGAACTCATCTCCAAACACACCCGTCATCCGCCTCAACGCCAGCGACCCAGATGAGGGCACCAACGGCCAGGTGGTCTATTCCTTCTATGGCTACGTCAATGACCGCACTCGTGAGCTCTTCCAGATTGACCCCCATAGTGGCCTCGTCACGGTCACCGGTGCCCTAGACTATGAAGAGGGCCACGTGTATGAACTGGACGTGCAGGCCAAGGACCTGGGGCCCAACTCTATCCCGGCACACTGCAAGGTCACCGTCAGTGTTCTGGACACCAACGACAACCCACCGGTCATCAACCTACTGTCGGTCAACAGCGAGCTGGTGGAGGTGAGCGAGAGCGCCCCCCCGGGCTACGTGATTGCATTGGTGAGGGTGTCCGATCGAGATTCTGGCCTCAACGGGCGCGTGCAGTGCCGTTTGCTGGGCAATGTGCCGTTTCGACTGCAAGAGTACGAGAGCTTTTCTACTATCCTGGTGGACGGACGGCTGGACCGAGAGCAGCATGACCAGTACAACCTCACAATCCAGGCGCGCGACGGCGGAGTGCCCATGCTGCAGAGTGCTAAGTCCTTTACTGTGCGCATCACCGATGAGAACGACAACCACCCACACTTCTCCAAGCCCTATTACCAAGTAATTGTGCAGGAGAACAATACGCCCGGCGCCTATCTTCTCTCTGTTTCTGCCCGAGATCCCGAT
>PVJI01011613.1:0-55259 GCA_004026765.1 Micronycteris hirsuta | reverse complement strand
CAGCCCTTCCATGTGTGCTGTGTATGAATCAACAAACGCCCCAAGGAGCTAAGTGGCGTGGGAGGCTGGGCTCGCCTCAGTGACTTTCTCTGCTCTCTAAACTCCTGACCCAGTGAAGTCTGACTTCTCTGAGAGTTTCCAATGACTTCAAACAGATTTTTTTTTTCCATTTTATCACATCTTTGTAGTTTGTTCAGTGTGGTGATTGATCTGTTATAAGATAGTCAGCCATAGCTGGAAGTTGGACTCTGTTTTTTTTCTAATATAGCACTTTCTTCTACTATACATTTCCACATGTGTTTCTTTCCCCCATTTCTTTCTTCCTTGAGAGCAGGAGCAGTGTTTTCTTCTATTATTCTCTTGTAAAACGCCAAGTAATTCATTAATTTATTCAATGATATTTTTGAGCTAGCTACTATGGGCTATGTGCAGAGGATATATCTGTGAATAAAATAGACAAGGTCTCAGCTGTGATGGAAGTCATGTTCTAATGGAGAAGAAGGCAGACAAATAGTAAAAATATCAAATGTACAGGATTACCTTAGAATACTGGACAAGGTGTGGGGGGGGTGCTACTTAAAACCCTCTCTGAGTGGCTCACCATTGAGTTAAGATCTAAATGACAAGAAAAAAGTCAGCTATGAAGGTATTTGGAGAATTCCAGGTAGAGGAAGGAGCAAGGATGAAGGACCCAAGGTGCTTGCTAAAATGGATTAATTTTGTGAGATTCTAAATGAAAAATGTCAACATAAGCTATATTTTTAGAGGAAACATTATACATTTAAAAATGTTTCTAATTTTTGCTATAAATAATTGTCTCTGGCTGTAAATGTGTACGATGTACGAAGTGCTTTAACTTATTTAGGAGCCATGACTATTAATTATGGCTCATGAAAGAGTTAAGACACCTCTACTAGGCATTCCTCCCTGCAGAAGCGCCCCTCATTCACCAGGGTGATAGAGCTGAGTAGAAACAGTAATTGCTTTTTCTTACCTTTGAGGTATATGCAAATATGCTATTTTTGTTTAATAATCACATTAATAATTATGATTTATGTAGAGATACTACATTTTTGCCAGGGTTCAGAATCAGTTAGGATCTTAGCAGAAACTAGAATTCAATGCACATAATTCAGGAGACTGCAATGAAGAGTCTACTTACAGGGCTGTGAACAGGGTAAGGGAATAAGCCAAGAGGGTGGGGTACCCAGAGACTAGCAAGAGCAGAAGCCAGCACTGCCCAGGCCTGAAGGGACATGGGCATTATAAAGCATGACTTAGTAAGCTGAATTTGGGAAGGACGTAGCTGCTGCTAGAAAAGAAATGCCCTCTCTTCCCTTTCCTGCCTCCCTTGGAGGTGCCTCCCTTGGCCAAACTTACCCAAGAGTCAGCTGGTAGTGCGGACTGGTTGATGTAGTCTGCAGAGTCAATCCCCAGGGCTCAGAGTTGCACAGATAAGGGCCGAGGATGGACCCAGGGAAAGGGAGCAAACCAATCGCAACTCACGTGCTCACTTTTGAAACAGCAAGCAATAATGGATCTGAAGAGAGTTAAGAGGTTTGTTTTGGGGCTCTAGCCTCACTAGGACTTGTGTGATAGAAAGTGACTTTCCCAAGTGTAGAGAGCCTGAATGATTTTCAGCCATTCATTTTGCCTTTAAGGACAGAAAATTATGGTGAAGAAAGTTAAAAATTTGCTTAGGAGACTATGAGAATGGCTTTTTCAGTGGAGTTTTGAAGGATTGTTTTAAGGCGGAGTCTGGCATTTGTGCTTGTAGGAGGAAGGGACAGATCAGGAAGAATGGGGCCAAAGAGGCAGGTCAGAGAGAGGTTCAGGAAGAAGGAGCCTGCAGTGGAGCATGGGTGCTCAACGTGCAATCATTCATGCTCCCCAAATTTCTTTAAATGTAGTTATATACTGAAAATATGATTATTGCTTTATGACACAGAAATAGCTATCTTTTCTGTTCAGCAATTTAAAGTAGCAAAATATTAAAATTTTATTGCCATGCATATACCAAAACACCCAGACATACTTATCTGCATGCCCTCCCACGGAAAACAACAATGTTTCCAGGCCTGGAGACTTGGTGGATTTAGGCTAAGTCATATTTAGGTCATGTATGATATTTTCCTCTAAAATATCCCAAATGTAACAACCTCTTATTCTACATCTGAATATTATAACTTTTCAGTCAATATTTTTTATTAATGTCGAACTGAAATTTCCTTTTTTTCCGCCAAACTGAAAATAGGACAGTTCTCAGACGAAAGGGCAACGTGATAAATTGTATTGGTTTAGAGTGTACGTGCCCCATTTTTTCCCGCGAGTTCGAAATTATTTATGTCACATGTTATTTTTCAAAAGCTTAGTTAGCATTTACCATTTTAGTACTTTATAAATTTTTAGCTCATGAAATCTGAAGGCACTTTGTGAAGTATGTAATATCAGTATCATCTTCATTCTACATATGAAGAGATTAAGATGTGTGGCACAGAGAGTTTAAATAACACCAGACCAAACAGCTAACAAAAGGGGGAAGCTGGGATTCCGTCCCAGGGCGTTGGCTCCAGAGCCTGTGGGTGAAACCACTATGCCAGACTTTCTGTATTCAATGGAGGCCTGAGCTTTTGGAAATTATGCTCCTGTAGGGTTCAGGTTTCCACATTATGTATTTACCAAACATTTAAACTAACATTTTCAAAAGTACCCAGTATGTAAGTCTTCACCTTAAAAGTACTCTTGATAGGAACAAGAGAATGCATAAGAGAATTTATCAATGTTTCTTTGGGCCAATGAAAAAGAAAGATCTAATCGGCATTTCTGAAAATGTGTTCCCTACAGAAATGCCCTGCAGGATGCTCCCTGCAAAAAATGTTTCTGTCATCAATACAGTTAGCAGAACATCATGTACTGTGTCCCTATATTTGCGATTCACCACATACAATTCAAAGACACTGAACAGTTCTCCAGTAAAGATACCTATTTAACTTCTTTTTCAATCTTAGTGTTACCAAGTTAAACTTCCCAAATAATTATTTTAATATATCTATTAACATCCTCTAGGACCAGCTTTTTACAATTTTGAACTTGTTTCTAAAAATCAAAGCTTTAGCTCAGAAATTTCTAGAAGGCAAACAAAAAGTGGAGAGGGTTGGAAAAAAATGACCAAAAGGTAAAACAAAAATACAAACTTTTTTGGCCTACATTGTCTAATAATCCACTAAACTGATATCTTCTGTCACTGAATAACAGTGTCCATTGGATTTCTTTCCAGTCTTAGGCAAGTTTGGAAAGTATAGTGGCAAACCTCTGTTGCCATCCCTGTGTGTGCTATGAATGTCTCCTCAAATAACCTTGCCTTTCTGACATTTTAGAGTGATGCTGAATACTCATGAAGGGCATATCTAAATCCAGACCTGGGAGAAACACTGTTAGTTATCTGAGAAGAACCATGGAGTACACACATATGTAAAAAAAGAAACATTTTTATTTTCTTTTAAAAAGATTTTATTTTTCAATTACAGTTTACATTCATGTTATTTTGTGTTAGATTCTGGTGTACAGTATAGTGGTCTGGAAATCACATACTTTAAAAAGTGATCCCTCTGATACATCCAGTATCCACTTAGCACCAGACATAATTATTACAATATTATTGACTATATTCCCTATACTGTGCTTTATATTCCTGTGACTATTTTGTAACTACCGAAATATAAAGCACAGAAATGAGAGAGAAAAAAGAGAGATAGAGATAGACATAAGGATGTCTGCTATCTGGAAAAAGTCCACAATTTTTAATATAATGAGAATAGTTTGTGTGACATCAATGTAACCTGGCAGCCAAGGATAGTGGACTGGAATGTGCATGTGTGAACAATGACAACTTCACTGTACTAGTCAGTGGGGGCAGTAGACGCTGTTGAGTGAGCATGTGTACTGTGTGGCCATCACATTCAAAATGACATTGCAAGTAGAGCAACAAATCTGCATCAGATTTTGCATTAAGCTTGAACATTCCTCCATGGAAACTATTTGGATGATTCAGAAGGCCTCAGCTATGGGCAACTGGTGATTGGCAGTTTCATCGTGATAAGGAGCCTGCTCATGCATCACATCTCATACAGAGTTTTTTGGCAAAACATCAAATCACCCAGGTGACTCAGTCCTCTTAGATCCCAGATTTGGTGCCCTGTGACTTCTGGTTTTCCCAAAACTAAAATCATCTTAGAAAGGGAAGACATTTCAGACTGTTGATGAGATTCAGGAAAATACGATGGGGTAGCTGATGATGATTAGGAGAACTGTGTGAGGTCCCGAGGTGCCTACTTTGATTGAAACTGTGGCATCATTGTCCTGTGTACAATGCTTCTTGTGTCTTTTATCTTCTTCAAGAAATGCCTCTGTATTTCATGGCACATGGCTGTATACTTTCTGGACAGCAGAGAGAGAGAGGGAGACAGAGATATATTGATTCATTATTTATTTTAGGCTCTGTAGTTATCATAATCACTCCATGCTCTAATTTATCTACTTCTGGAATGGGATTCCCAATCACATTTTAAGAATATGGCTAAGAATGTTGGTAACAAGTTCCTTTAGTCTTTTTTTTTTTTTTTTCTTTTTGGTGTGTGTGTGGGAAGCTCTTTATTTCTCTTTCAATTTTAAATGATAGACTTTCTGGGTAGAGTAGTCTTGCTTGTAAGGTCCTTGCTTTTTATCACTCTGAATATTTCATGCCAAACCTTTTTAAAAAAATATTTTATTTAATTTTAGAGAGAGGGGAAGGTAGGGAGAAAGAGAAGAAGAGAAACATCAATGTGTGAGAGAAACATTGGCTGGTTGCCTCTCTCACATACCCCTAACTGGGAGTCAGCCCACAACCCTGGCATGTGCCCTGACCAGTAATAGAATAAGCATGGCATTCTTTCACTTTGCGGGATGTTCACTCACTCAACCAACTGAGCTACCTCAGGCAGGGCAATGCCAAATCCTTCTGGCCAAAAATGATTCTATTGAAAAACTGGCTGACAGTCTCATTGGGAGCTCACTTGCAGGTAACTGTCTTTCTCTTGTTGCTTTTAAGATTCTCTCTTTGTCTTTAACCATTGCCATTTTAATTGTGATGTGTCTTGGTGTGGTGCAGTTTGGGTCCATCTTTTCTGTAACTCTCTGTGCTTCCTGGACTTGTATGTCTTTCTCCTTCCCCATGTTAGGGAAGTTTTCAGTCCTTATTTCTTCGAATAGATTCTCAATTCCTTGCTCTCTCTCTTCTCCTTCTAGTACCCTTATGATGCACATGTTGTTACATTTCATGTCGTCCCAAATGTCCCATAAACTATCCTTGTTATTTACAATTCTTTTTTCTTATTTGCTTCTCTATTGGGTATTTTCTGCTACCTTGTCTTCCAAATTGCTGATTCAATCTTCTGCTTCATTCAATCTATTGATATTCCTTCTAGCGTATTCTTCATTTCAGATATTGTATTTTTCATTTCTGTCTGTTACTTTTTAAAATTGTTTCTATGTTCCTTTTCATGCTGTTATAATTCTCACAAAGTTCCTCGAGCATCCTTATAATCATTTTTTTGAACTCTCTATCTGATAAATAGTTTGCCTCCATTTCATTTAGCTCTTTTTCTGTCACAAAAAACCCCTAAAAAACACATGAAGACATTAAAGCTAAATAACACATTACTAAACAATGAATTTGTTAACAGTGAGTTCAAGGAAGAATTCAAAAGATAACCTGAAACAATTGAAAATGAGAACATATAACAGAAAATCTATGAGACACAGCTAAAGCAGTCCCTAAGAGGGAAATTCATAACATTACAGGCCTACCTCCAGAAACAAGAAAAATCTCAAATAAACCATATAACTTTATACTTAAAAGAACTAAAAAAAAAAAAAAAACAACAAACAAACCAAAAACAAAGCTCAAAGTTACTAGAAGAAAGGAATAATACAGATTAGAACAGATATAAATGAAATAGAGTCTAAAAAAATGCAAAATATCAATGAAACCAAGAGCTGGTTCTTTGAAAAGGTAAACAAGATTGACAAACCTTTAACCAGACTCACCTAGAAAAGAAGAGAGAGGACTGCACTAAATAAAATCAGGAACGAGGGAGGAGAAGTAACAATTGACACCAAAGAAATACAAAAAATTATAAGACAAGATTACAAACAACTATATTTCAACAAATGGAACAATCTACAAAAATGATTAATTCCTAGAAACACATAATCTCCCCAAAATGAATCAGGAAGAATCAGAAAATCTTAATAGAGAGATTATAACTAATGAAATTGAAGCAATAATAATAATTTAAAAAATCTCCCAGGAAACAAAAGTTCTGGACCAGAGAGCTTCACAGGTGAATTTCTACCAAACATTCAAAGACCTAACACATGTTCTCTTAAACTATTACAAAAAATTCAAGTGAAGGAAAGACTCCCAAGCTCATTTTACAAGACTAGCATTATTCTAATTCCAAAACCAGATAAAAACACTACAAAAAAAGAAAATTATAGGCCAATATTCCTGATGAACATAGATGCTAAAATCCTCAACAAAATATTAGCAAACTGAATATAGCAATACATCAAAAGGGTCACATACTATGATCAAGTGGGATTTATTCTGGGGATGAAAGATTGGTACAACATTTCCAAATCAGTAAATGTGTTACATCATATAAACCAAATGAGGAAAAAAACTACGTGAGCATGTCAATAGATGCAGAAAAAGCACTTGATAAAAATCCAGCACCCATTTATAATAAAAACTCTTAGCAAAGTGGCAAAAGAGGGAACATACGTCAATGTAGTAAAGGTCATATATGACAAACCCACAGCTGACATCATACTCAATGGGCAAAATGACTAGTGTTTCCCTTAAGATTGTGAACAAGATAGAAATGTCCATTTTCACCATTCTTATTCAACATAGTACTAGTTGCCCTAGCCATAGTGATCAAACAAAAAGATGAAATATAAGGCATCCAAATTGAAAAGGAGAAAGTAAAACTATCATTATTTGCAGATGATATGATATTTTATATAGAAAACCCTGAAGTACTAAAACCCTTCACCAAAAAAGTACTAAAACTGATAAATGAATTCATTAAAGTAGCAGGATACAAAATAAATATCTAGAAATCAGTGGCAGTTTTATACACCAGTAATGAACTATTACAAAGGGAAACTAAGAAAATAATTCCATTTACAATAGTATCAAAAAATACCTAGGAATAAATTTTACCAAGGATGTAAAAGACCTGTGCTCAGAAAATTATGACACTGAAAAAAGAAAATGAAGAAGATACAAATATGTAAAGGCATATACTGTGTTCATCAATAGAAAGAATTAGCATCATTAAAATGTCTATACTACCCAAAGCAATCTATGGATTCAATGCAATTTGTATCATGATAGCAATGGTGTATTTCACAAAACCTGAACAAATATTCCAAAAATTTATATTGGAATAACAAAATGGAACAACAAAGGACCTTAAATAGCCACAGCAATCTGGAGAAAGAAAAACTAAGTTGAAGGAATCACGCTACCTTAGTATCGAACTATACTACAAGGCTATAATAATCAAAACAGCATGGTACTGTCATATTAACAGACATATAGAGAGCCCAGAAATAAACCCTTCATTTATGGTCAATTAATATTTGACAAAGGAGACAAAAACATACAATGGGGTAAAGACAATCTATTCAATAAATGGTGTTGGGAAAATTGGATAGATACATGGAAAAAAATAAAACTATACCACCTTCTTACACCGTGCACAAGAATAAACTCAAAACAGATTCAAGACTTAAATATAAAACTTGAAACCATAAAAATCCTAGAAGAAAACGTGGGCAGTAAAATCTTGGACATTTCTTTAGCAATTTTTTTCCTGATGTACCTCCTCAGGAAAGGGAAACAAAATAAAAAATAAACAAATGAGACTATATCAAACAAAAGTTTTTGTCCAGCAAAGGAAAACATCAACAAAATAAAAGATAACCCACTGAATGGAAGAAGATATTTTCCAATGATACACCTGATAAGGGGTTAATAATTAAAATTTATAGAGAACTCAGACAACACCAGGAGAACAAACAACCCAATTAAAAAGTGGGCTGAAGACTTGAATAGACATGAAAAGATACTCAATGTCAATAATCATCAGAGAAATGCAAATTAAAACCACAATGAGATACTGCTTCACACCTGTCAGAACGACTATCATTAATAAATCAACAAACACGCGTTGGCAAGGATGTGGAGAGAAGGGAACACTCCTGCACTGTTGGTCGGAATGCAGATTGGTGCAGCCAGTGTGGAAAGCTATATAGAGTTTCCTCAAAAAGTTAAAAATGGAACTGCTTTATGACCCAGCAATTCCAGTTCCAGGAATATATCCTAGGAAACTGATAACAATAATTGAAAGGATATATGTACCCCTATGTTCATTGCAGTGTTATTTACAATAGCCAAGATTGGAAGTAGCCCAAGTGTCCATCAGTAAATGAGTGGATAAAAAAGTAGTGGTAACTTTACACAATGAAATATTACTCAGTTGTAAATAAGAAGAAAATCTTACCTTTTGCAAAAACATGGATGGACCTGGACAGTATTATGCTAAGTGAAATAATCCAGTCAGAGAAAGGCAAATACTATATGATTTCACTTACCCGTGGAATCTAATGAACAAAATAAAATAACAAACGAGCTAGAAACAGATTCTTAGATACAGACAACAGACTGACAGCTGAAAGAGGGGAGGGGATTGTGGGGCTGGGTGAAAAAGGTGAAGGAATTAATCAAACAAAGAAAAAACTCATAGACACAGACAACAGTATGGTGATTACCGGATGGAAATAGGGGTGGGGGAGGTAGAAGAGGGTAAAGGGGGGATAAATGGTGATTGAAAGAGACCTGATTTGGGGTTGTGAACACACAATTCAACATACAGATTGAATTGTAACCCTGAAACTTATATAATTTTATTAACTAATATTACCCCAATAAATTCAATACAAATAAAAGAAAGGGATGTTGGTTCCTTTCTCCTCCCCTCCTCAACTCTCCCCTTCCCTCCCCTTCCCTCTCCTTTCTCTTCTCGTTTTCTCTCTTTCTCTGTCTCTCAATAGCAGTCAGGTTTAGGTTTGTTGTATTTCTGGACAATTTGTTCTGACTGTGGTGTTGGGTCTCTGGCTTTGCCCTCCACCTTCGTCCTGGTAGTCTGCCCACCCACTCTTCGGTCTTTCAGTTCCTTTTGGACAATAAGTTAACAGCCCCAAGAGCAACCCAGGGAACTACCTGGTTTTCTCACAGTCATTATTGCTCCTCATATTTCTCTCCCTCAACTTGGCTCCAAGGCCCGGGGTGCTTGGAAACCACTGTAGCGCTGGACCCTCAATGCTGCACTTCTATTTCCTATTAGCCTTGGGCCTGCTCCGGCAGGGAGGAAACCGCTGTGTGGAAGTAACTCGTACAAAATGAATCACTTTTCCTCAGCACCAGAGCACCGTTTAGTAAATTACTTTTATTGCACAGAATGCCATCCTGGTGTACTGTACTCACATGTGTGAGCTATTTTCTTCCTTAGAAAATAGGGTTCTGGCTTGCCAATGAACTTGAGTCTGGTAGATAGACTGGGGAATATTTGGCTGAGGGTGTGCCGGGACAGGGGAGGCATGGGGATAGTGTTTGATCACTGAAGCCTCTAGAAGGGTTTTCTGGGGACTCTAAAACTGAATTCTTGACCATTGTTCGCTGAAGTAACATTAATTAGTGACAGCAACACCAACGACAACAACAACAATAGCAGCGATGGTTTATTTAGCTCCTATCAAATTCTGGCACATAGGAAGCCACTTCACACAGATTATGTCACTTATCAAAAACAGTGTGAGATAGTGTTTTGATATCATCATTTTATGAATGAGCCAATGAGACTTGGGTGGAGAGGTGAAGCCCCATTCTTAAGATCATGTACATAGAATATATTGAAGTGAGGGTTCAAACTCATTCATTTACTCAACAAATATTTATGTTCCAGAAACAGTTCTAAATGCCAGGAATATAGCAGAAAAAGCCCCCAAAGTGAATATAGTATATTCGATGATAAAAAGTGTAATGGAGAAAAATAAAGTAGCACAAAGACATAGAAAGCATTTGTGTGGATGACAGTTTTGTTTTACGTGTGAAGGGGTCAAGGAAATTCTCTCTAACAAGATGACATTTGAGTAGAGAGTTGAAGGGAATACAGAAACCAGCAATGGATATATTCCAGAGACAAGGAAACGGGAAGTACAAGGAGCCTGCTATGGGTACGTGCCTGGCTGGCCAAGGGTAAGAGTCCAGCATGACTGGAGCAAAAAGAGTGAGGGGAAGGGGTAAGAATTGAGAATTAGTGGCCATATAAAGGAGGCTTGGAGAGCTTCCTTGCTCCTTTTGCCATATGAGGGCATAACAAGAAGACAGTGGCTCTCTATGTACAAACCAAGAAGCAAGCCTTCAGCAGACACTGCATCTGCTGGAGTCTTGATCTTGGACTTCCCAGCCTCCAGAACTGTGACAACTAAATGTTGTTTATAAGCCACTGAGTCAATGGTAGTTTTGGTATAGCAGCTCAAATGGACTAAGACACACTGCAAAGGCTAGCGATGGGTCATCTTTTTGCTATGAGAGATATCCAGCACCTGGTACCTTTTAATTACCCAGGGTCAGGTGGCCTAGGCTCTCTGCTCCTGAAAGAGAATAATCACCCTTTGGGATTCCGTAAAGAAATCACAGATGGATGCTCTAATTCTTCATGATTCCAGCAAGTGACAGTTGGAAAGGATGACCCCTTCATTCCACACCTTTGGAAGCTTGCACAGGGAAGTGAGTCGTTCAGCAGAACAGCTCTGAGGGGGCCCTGCCATCCCTTACGACTACACACCACTTTGAACCACAAGAATGGACAGCTGGTTCTGGGTCTTCCCACATTTCTTGAGAAGTTTCCTGGACCAACCCCATGGGGGTTATGAATATTTTTTCCTAATTCTTAATCCCCATCAGATAACCAACCCCTCACTCTGTATTCCCTTATCGCCACACTGCTTTGTACACCCTGAAACCTGAACTTTCTTCCATTTCTTTTCATCTGTCCAAACCCTTCCTCTGTGCACCCCAGAGCTGCTGCTCTGTCATCAGCAGAAACGCATTCTCACCCCCTTCCCTGGATGTTCCCTCGACCTTCCCACTCTAAATGGAACATGGCTCTCCCCAGGACACTGCTTCTTCTGCCGTCTTCTCAGGGAGAAACTTTGATTTCACACCCATGAAAGTTAAAACTTGGAAAAAGGGGTCAGCTCTTTTTCACTCTCCTTTGCCGCTTCTAATTAATCATTGCTCCTGCTTCCAACTTCAAAGACCTCAGCCCCTTTGAAGCTTATCCTCAGATGTTATCACTCACTCAACTACCTTGTTGCTGGCACTCACTGACCTTAGTCGATTGGTGCCTCCAGCATCAGCTTTGCTATCTTTATCTCTACTGCCAATGGTAACAATGAGAGCATTTCCACAGTGTTCTCTCTTCTGGAAGGAACTCTTCTAAGCACTCTAAAAGCACTGTTTTTGCTTAATTCCTATGATTCTATGAGATAGGTACGATTATCATCCTCATTTTACAGATGAGTAAACGGAGGTGCGGAGAGTAGTATACTTTACCCAACATCACACACAGGTAGTTAGTGATAGAATCAGGGTTGGAAATGCAGCCTGGCTCCGGGCATGTGCACTGAAATGCCACATCAAGCTGTCTCCTTGTACATGTTCCCGGTGACCTAACATCTATGCGGATGACTCATTGACACTCCGGCTTCCCTGTTTCTTGGTCTCCTTGGTTCCTCTTCTCTACCTCAGTTCCCAACTCCTATATCCAGGGCCTTATCTTCAGTTACCACAACATTATCTCAAAACAGGGATTTCAAGTTTTCCACTCTCTGGCACCACCCCTTGTCTTTCAAACTCTTTATGTAGTACTTCAATTTCAGAATTCCTCAAATCCAACTCCACTGAGCCTGTATTATTTCTCTTATACTCTCCTCCCCTGAAATCCTTATTTCCTTTCAGTGGATGATGGAAATAGCTGGGGGAGAGCATTTCCTAATTCAGTTACCTAATGCCATGCAACAAATTACCCCAAAGCTTAGTAGTGCAAAACAACAAGCGTTTTATATGCTCACAACTCTGTGGACCAGAAATTTTAGCAGGGCTTGGCTAGATGGTTCTGCCCCACATGGCATCAGCTGGAGTCTCTTAAGAGGTTGTAGTCTCATGTTGACAGATTGGAGCATCCAAGACAGCTTCACTCACATGACTGGGACCTTAGTGGTGATGCCTGGGATCTCTCTTCCTCCCCTCCCCTCCCTTCCCCTTCTCCTCCTTCTCCTTCTTTCTCTCCATCTCTCCTCTCTCTGTCAATTTATAAAAGACAGCCTCCAGATATCTATCTTTGGCTTGTTTACATGGCAGCTGGCTTTCAAGAGTGAGTGTTGCAATTAGCAAGGCCAGAAGTTGCAGAAGTTACACAGCATCATTTCTGCTGCATTCTATTTGTCAAAACAAAAGTATCTGATGAGCCCAGATCCAAGTGGAGGGGAAATAAACTATATCCTTTAGTGGGTGAGAGGCAAGATCACACTGCAAAGAATGTGTGGAATGGAATATTGTTGGAGCCATCTTTGGAAACACAATTTAACCGTGACATAGCACTGTAATTTCTCCTTTGCAAGCACTTCTACCTTCCTTACCTTCTCTACTTCCTCCTTGCTTGACCTGGTCAAATGCAACTGTCAATCAGCTCCATGCCTGCACCTGAGTAGCTGAATGTTTCCGGAGAAAAATCACACACTTTTCTAACTATTCTTACTTTTCTATTATTACCATGCTTCTTAAATGATCTCTGAAAACTGCTAAGCAATCTTGACAGTTTCCTGGATGTTCACCTTCCTGTATTCCAGTAGGACCATTTCATATCTCTTCTTCTTTAAATCTCCAATGGCATTCTATCCCTCTAGCCCATGCAGGGATTAACTTCACAGTTTATAGATTCATTTAGGTAAGAGGTAGTTCGTTATTCTACCATCATTTCTGCCCATCATTAGCTAGGGCTTTTCTCCTGAACTCCAGACTGTTTATCCTGCTGCCTACTTCCTGTCTCCATGGAAACATCTAATAAGAATTTCAAAATTAACACAGCTAACACAGAACAATGGATTTTAGCTCCCTACTTCTACCAGAAACTATGGCTCCTCAAGTTCCCACTTGAGGAAAGGGCACCACTATCCATTCAATTTCTCTTGACAAAAATGCAGTAATTTCAGTAGCTTCTCTCTTTTCTACACACCCCACATCCACTCATCCATCCATCCACCCATCCATTCACACACCATCCATCCTTGCCCTCTACCTCCAAATATTTTGAATTTGACTCTTTTACCATCTCCACTGCTGTCACCCTGGCCCGAGCCACAATAACACCTCCTTGCTGCCCACTCTACCTTTGCTTTCCTGGTTACAACTTATTTTACTACTAATTGGGTAAAGACATTGCACAGTGGTTAACATCACAGCATGCAGCATCAAAATGTCTGGTTCAAATGACAAACTAATTAAAATGATAGTCGACTTATTAAAGTGAATATCAGAGCATTTTACACTCCTACTTAAAACCCTTTAATTATTTTACATTACAATTGAACAGAATCAACTTGTAAATTGTGGCCTAAAAGGCTCAATAAGATCTTGAGGCTCAAAGGCCCCACTCTCTGAACTCAACTCTTATTATCTCCCCTTCACCCACTCCATTCTAACCAGCTGGCCTTCTTTCTAGTCTAAGAACAAGCCAAGCTCCCTCCAGTCTCAGGCCTTGGATGTGATGCTTCCCCAGACATGTGCATGGCTGCTGTCATCATTCACATCTTAGTTCCACTTCCAGAGGCCTTCTTTGGTTACTGGAGATAAAGCAGTTTCTCCTGCTCCCTGTACACACTCTAGATCACATGACTCCATTTTATTCGCAGGAATTACTATTTCAAGTTTGCTTATTCATCACATTGTTTCCATGTTTACTGTTTATCTTCCTCACCAGAATGTCAACTTTTTGAGGCCAAGGACCTTATCTTGTGATCACCAGAACTTAGACAAGGCCTGACACAGAATTTGTGTGAGGGGGGAATCTCCCAACAAAAAGGAATTATCTTCTGGAAGGTGGGTCCCTTGTAGTACAGTTTTCCCTGGCTAGGTGACTGTTCTAGAAACCCATCCGTATCAGTGGACCAGCTGGCGTCATTTTGAGAGGCTGCATTAGGCCTCAGTGAATATTTTTTTAAACTTTCAAAGCATTTGCCTATTTCATGATGGGTGATTTACAAGCACACCTGCCACACTGTGCTGAGTGTTCAGCAGTTTTTGACCCTCCCAGTTCACCTGATCTTGACTCGATAAACTTTGTTTTTGTTTCCTTGGGTGAAAAAAGTCCTCAAAGGGCAACATTTTGCTAATGTGGAAGAGGTGAAACAAAAAATGGCAGAAGCACTAAAGGGCATCAAAATCAAAGAGTTCAAAAACTGTTTTAAGCAGTGGAAAAAAAGTCTCAACAGGTGTATTACATCAAATAGAGAGTACTTTGAGGGTGACTGAAGTTTAAACATGTAAGAATAAATACACAAGTTTTTATAAATAAATTATGGGTTTTTGGGGGGTCCCTTTTCTATTCTGTAAATATTTATTGACTGATTGGGGCAGTGCTTTTTGATTTGTTGACTAATGTATGTAATTCACACACATTAGAAAAATTTTAAATAGCATCAAAGCATAAAGTAAAAAATAAAATTATCCTTTTGCCTGCTCTCAGAACCTCCCTCTTGGGGTCCTACTCCGAAGAAGTAAGCTGGATCTGGAAGTTGTAGAATATAGCACATTAACATTACTCCTTCTGGCTTCTTCTATTTTTATCTTACTTTATTTTTTAAATTTAAAACTTACATTTTTTAAAATGTCTTCTTTTGGCTCCCTTGGTAGCCATAAACCACTCTTACTTTGTATCCCTTTACTGTACGAAGGAAATGTGCACACAGGCGCTCTCTTGCTCTATTCTTTGGCCCCTCCCCTCTCAGCTTAGGTCATTACCTGACATGATCAGGGTTTATTACATTTACATTCTGATCTGTAACTATAATTAAGACTTCTGTGCTTTGATGATAGGTTAGTTTCGTAGAATCAAATACCATTAAATGGCAATTGAAATTATGATTATGTAAATATTATTCAGTGGAGAACCAAGTAGTTTGATTAGGCTTGAAGAGAAGGAAAAATAATCTTAAATCATCAAACACATGGCACTAAAGTGAAAAAGATCCAGTCTTCAAGGTCAAAATAAATTGTTTTCCACTTCATATTTTTTCACTTGCTAAAATCATAGTGTAGTTTAATTTGCTATGATTTGACATACGACATTTTTTGACAGCTTTGTTTTGTCTTTTCCAAAATCTCTAATTGCCCCTTTTTTCTTGTTGATATGAAAATTATAATAATAAAAATAAATCTGTTTAGCAAAGTTACTGGGGGTAAGTTACATTGAATGTTTTGCATGCATTATTTAATTTAATACCCACAACGACCCTGTGAAGTACACATTACTTTTATAGGCATTTTCAAACAGAAAAATGACTCAGAGGGAAGTTAAGTAACTGCCCAAGGTCGCATACATGTTTTGCAATTTGAACCAACCAGTCTGATTTTGGATACTGAAATTTTCATCTCGTTGTGATGTCTTTTTCCAATTGTTAAGTATATTAAGCTTCTTTATTACACTGTTATTGAAGTAAATCTATTTTTTTAAGTCGAAGAGGGGGGATTTCCAACTTCCTGTTTCAGTTTGAACCTTTGGGTTTAGTATTGTGGCATAGCTGGCATCTTGACCTTTTATTTTATTGCACTTCTGGTTTGGTCCACACGCCTTCCCCTTTCTTTTATTTTATTTAAACTTTTGCTGGCATATGATGTCAAGTAAGTTTTTCAGAAAAGTTAACTGGAAAGTAGAATTTCTGTGACCTTGCATGCTTAAAAATTACTATATCCCCCTCACACTTGCTGGTAGTTTGGCTAGTTATAACAGTTTGGTTGAAAATAATCTATCAGAACTCTGCCTGCATAGCTCCACTATCTTCCAGCATCCAGTCTGGCTGATGGTAAGTACGATGCCAGTTCTTTTGTAGACATTTTTCCCCTCTGGAAGTGTTATATTTACTTTATCTTTTTGTTCACTAATTGATGCCTCAAAGACTTGTGCTTGCTTCTGCTCTGGGAGATTTTCTTCTGTTATTTATTTGATAATTTCTTTCCTTTTATCTCTTTTTTTCCCTTTGGAACTCTTGCTGGATTGGTGTTGGAAATCTTAGACTGAAGTTAGGTCTGCCATATTGCTTGTTTTCCTTTAAAAATTTCTTCCTTCTTTCCTTTTCTCTTTCTTTTCAATCTTTAATCTATCTTGGACTTTGTCTTCTAGTCCTTTTATTATTATTATTATTTTAGCTTGACAATTGTAGTTGTTCTTCGTACCATGTTCAAGTATCCTGTTTCAATTTTTAGTTGTTGTTCAAGTACAGTTGTCTCCATTTCTCCCCCACACTCCCCCAGCCCCACCCTCCATCCTACCCCCCCTTGGCTTTGTCCATGTGTCCTTTATGCATGTTCCTTGATGATCCTTCCCCTTTTCCCCACCGTTATCCCCTCCCCTCTCCTCTGGTTCTGAAAGATGCAATCTCTTCAAATTTATACCTGCATTCTTAGTAATTGATTACTCTTTTGCTTTAGAGATTCTTTTGTCTTATTGATTTCCCTCAAATGTTTGTTGAACCTTAGCTGCTTGTTCTTATTTGTAATAAAAAAATTAAATATTTCTAATATGGGCCACTAAGGTACGTTTCTTCTGTAGCTTAGTAGATCTGTTTCTACAACAGATCTCACCATCCTTCCTTTCGAAAACAAAAACAAAAACAAAAACAAAAACCAAAATCGCATGGACTTTATTTACTATGACTCATTAATATCCACATGAAAAACCTCAGCACTCCCGAGGCTAGTGCTCAATATCTTTATAGGACAGAGCTGTGGCTTCATGCGGAAGCCAACAGCGCGGTTAATGTGTCCTCTGGTAAGGGTGTGAGTGGGAGACATAGAAGGTCTGGTCTTGCTCTTCTGTATTCAGTTTCTTTGTCAGAAGCCTGAAACAACCACTGCTTATTAGCTTACCACGACATAATTGGGTAAATCGGGCTAGGCTCATCTGGGTGGTTCTTCTGTGCGGTCCTTTGATTAATCACAGCGATCACAGTCCCCAAATAAGTTTTTGCTACCGGAATATCTCAATCCTGAGCTAGGAGACTGTCTGCATTTCTTCTAGGAAAATGGTTTCAACCTCTGCTTGAGCCTTAGCTTCTTTGTGTTCTGAGATGCAATTTCCTATGTACTAGATTATCCTCCAGGGGGATCACATCTACTTTTCATGCACACAAATTCATACTCTGGGGGAATTCACAGTGCTTGCTGTTCATATATAACCCTGTGTATTTTTATCCAAGTGAAACCAGAAGAAAGTGAATATCATGGGAAAGTTTCAGGGACAAGACACTATAAAAAGCCAGTGTGTGGCATGAGGGGTAGATGTGAAGAAGAGGGTTTGTCTAATAGGTGGTTCTGCCATGAATTAGTATTTAATGCAGTTGATTGCATACAGGGGATTGCTAGAGAATTTTTTAATTTATTAGAACTTTATTTTTTTAGATCAGTTTAAGATTTATAGCAAAGGTCTTCACCTTTGCAGGTGCAGAAATTTCCTACATTGAGAAATTCAGAAGTTAAAATATTAAATATAACTCAATATTCTACCACTCAAAAAAGGTTAACATTTCAGTGTATAGCTTTCCATTTTTTTGAGAAGAAATATGTTGCATACAATGTATATAGTTTTTATTTGAGTTTTTAAAAATGTATAGCTTATGTCTTCAGAAATGTGGTCCTCAGTAAGCGGCATGATATTTATCACACGGGCACACGACAGTAGAACTGTTCTCTACCCTTCATGTCTGGGATGTGTATGACATTTTCTATGATGAATAATGCTATTAGAAATGTCTTTGTTCATAAAACTGTTTTTTTTTGCACATTTATGAGTTCTTTGAATGAATTCTTAGAATGGCAGATTATAGGCCAAAGTGTTTCAACACATTTTCAAGCTTTCGATACGTAGTACCACTGAATTGTCTGTCTGTTGAGGTTGAACCAGTGGACACACTTTTTGTCAGTGTGTAAGAATTCTCTTTGACCTAACTAGCATCTAAACTTCACATTATCTTAAAAAAGAAAGAGACTTGGAAGAAGATTTTCTATCAGCACAATAGGAGAAAATAGTTTTCAATATCCCATTTACATTTCTTCTTTTGTAATGACTTTTGCTTATTTTCTTTATTTTTCTGTTACTGTGACTATCTTCTATTAATCTACTTGTAAGGCTTTTGTATATTAAGAATTTTTCTCTTCTGTATGTCTGTATATGGGAGAGAAGAATTCTTATATTGATATATGAGGTCTGTCCGGAAAAAGTCCAGCCATTGTTAATACAGGGTCCAGCACAAATAACACCCCCTGTTTTATTCCAAAATCATAAGCATGTAATTATGTAACATAACAATATCACACTCAAGCACATCATATGACATTTTAGGTGAAATGCTCAAATTAAAACTATAAATCATTACACCCATATTATTACCCTACCAACCACATTCAAGCAGGCGTTATTTCTGCTGGACCCTGTAGAACAAGGATGGTTTGTGTGACATTGATGTAACCTGGCAGCCAAGGAGAGTGGACTGGAAAGTGCGTGCGTGAACAATGATGACTTCACCGTTGCATTCAAAAGGGCTGAGTGAGTAGAGCAATGATCTGCATCAGATTTTGAGTTAATCTTGAGTATTCCTCCATGAAAATTATTTGGATGATTCAGAAGTCCACAGCCATAGGCAACGGGTGATTGGCAGCTTCATCACAACAACACGCCCACTCACGCATCCCATCTCAGGCAGAGTTTTGTGGCAAAACATCAAATCATCCAGGTGACTCAGCCCCTCTACAGCCCAGATTTGGTGCCTTGCAACTTCTGGCTTTTTTAAAAACTAAAAGCACCTTTAATAGGGAAGAGATTGCAGACATTTGATGAGATTCAGGAAAACACAACAGGGCAGCTGATGGCGGTTCCAACAAAGCATTTACAAAGCGTTTTGGACAGTGGAAGAGATGCTGGGAGAGCTGTGTGAGGTCCAACGGTGGCTATTTTGAAGGGCACTGAGGCGTCATGTCCTATGTGTAATGTTTCTTGTATCTTCTTCAATAAATGTCGCTATTTTTCATAGTACATGGCTGGATACTTTCTAGACAGACCTTGGATATAAACATACACATGTATACAATCAAAAAATATTTTTAGTCTCTGATACTCTCTTTAGTTTTGTTTAGAATTTTTTAAAATAAAGAAGCTTTAAGTTTTTTGCATGAATTGTTTCTCTTAATGGGTCTATTTGTTTTGGTACTTTTGAAGTTTAAATCTTTCAATCACATGGAGTTTACCTTTGTGCAAGTGTGATACAGATGTAGCTGCATTGTTTTGCTAAACAGATGGACGATTGTATCAACATCATTTACTTGGTAACATTTTATAATTATGGATACATAATTCAACTGGGTACACCAACTTGAAATGTTATTTTTTGAAATATACTTAATTCTTACATGCATTAGGATCTGCTACAAGAATATCGATTGTTTATCACTACATTTGCTTACTAACAGTAGTACACTGTCCTAATTATTGTATTTTTAAATATATTCTTATAAGTAGTAGTAAAAAAATCCAATGACTCACTTTTGCCAGAAATCTAAAAGCAACTCTTGCCTACTTATTGTTTCATATGAACTTCAGAATAATTTAATCACACTATTTTCCATCCCTGATCTACAGAATCTAATGTGTTAAGCCTAAAAATTAGGTTGAGGAGAGCTAACATCTTCATAATACCCAGGCTTCTCCCAACATGATCTATCTTCTCACTTATTCAAATAGCCAACTTGTTTTTATCTAATCAGTAAAATAAGTACAATAGAATATCTTTAATAAACCCATGAAATCATGCAGCAATGTGGTCTAACCCAGCAGCCCTGTACCAGAAATCAGGACACCTGAGTTCTTGCCCTCCCCCCACTCCCCTGCCACCAACTGGCTGCATGAACTTGGACAACAAGCATCTCTGGGCTTCAGTGTATCCACTGTAAACTGAGGTAGCCTCGGCGAAGAGTTCTCTAAGATCTCTGCAGCAGCATGACACAAAATTTGTACAGCAAGTGGCCCCCCAGAGAAGGAGTAATGTCACCACAGCTCACCACTGTGCCATGGTCACCAGTGTTCACAGCGCTTGGATTGAACATACCCACCCACACTCCTTAGATGAAAGTCACTGAGAAACAGTACTGTGCATACTATGGAATTAGTTCCATTTCTTACATTTTCTAGCTTTCAGTGCTTTGATAAAAACAAATTTAAAACCACCCCACAATGCCATTGTTGCTGTTCCAAAGGAGGGGTGAGATGTGAGCCCTCCGAGGGAGGAGGTGGGCCTCATGTTGAAGGCATGGAGCCCTGGGCACTGTTACCATTTTGCAAAGCTCTGGGGAAGCAAGACAAAAGAACAGAGCAGCTTTGAAGGTCCCTGCCAACCTCTTCTTAAGAGCAGTAGGATTAGGAGAAAAATGAGGCTTCTGAGAGCATGACCAAGCATTTAATACCCCCTTGGAACCCACAAAACAACAGCACAATCATCTTCATCTCCTGATTAAAAAGAAAACATGAAGGACAGAGGCTTTGCTTGATCTCTTTAATTGGATTATAAAGCTTAGATGGAAATTCTTTTGTAACAAAGTGGCCAGAGCTTTATGGCCAGGACAGAATAACTCAAAGCAGAGTGCCAGGTTCACCCGAGACCTTTCATCCCTAGAAAAATGGGGCTTAATTTCTACATCATAAATGGTTTTAACCTGCCCACTTCTCCGGCAGCTTTAGAAACAATACAGTATCAAGAACAATGAAACTCAAATTCAGTTTGGTGACAGCCCTTAATAGCTCTCATTTGGATGGATATTTTTGAAAGCTTTGTTTTTCATTGTCACAAAAAAAATGAACTGGTGATACATAAGCAGGCACTAGAAGAAGAGCTTAATATATTGGTTGAAAAAAAAAAAGAAATACAGCACAATCTGAAGGAATGTATTATGGACATAAGCCAGAAAATGTTTTCAATTTCTTTTGGTGTTAAGATACAGCGTTAGAAACTAGTCAGTTTCTGAAGAGTCACTTCAGGCAATTTGCACATGGAATGTTTATTGCAGGATGGCAGATGTGCCTTTGAATAACGGAGCCGGTTCTTGCCAGTGCTGCCTCCCATCTCTGTCCAGGCCACCAGCCTCTGGAAGCTGTGGCTCTCTGCAGTTAAGAAAGTAATGCAAAAGCCTGAGGGACAGCCCTAGGCCTTTCCACAAAGTTTCAATAATAGTGACTAAATTTGAAACAAACTCTTCTTGTACTATTAGAGGCTTCTGTGAGGTAATCCACATAAGGAATTTTAACATCAAGAGAAAGGGGTTTTTCCCCACTCTAGCAACCTTTTCTATTTTTCTTTCTGAAGGTGACGGAACATAAATTCTCCCTATTTGTACACACTGAAATCCTTTTGCATTTTGTTGTGGAAAATAGCTTGCTGCAAAGCCTCCTTTACAATTGGGTTCTGGGGAAGCACTTAATTACACACCAAGGGGGGTAGATTTCATGTGGATAAAAGAGTGATGAAAATGCTGTGAAAGTGACACGGATGGAGAGAGACAATAATGTGCCAAATTACTCTGACTTCACTGCAGACGTAAGAAAGGGGTATTGCGCACCAAGCATCCTGCCAACAGAAGGCTGCCCGGCCCTGGTAAGGGAGGGAGGGGCCAAACCAGCCCCAAGGGGAGGTCACTAGGATTTCTCATTCCATGTGTCACCGTGCAGGCACAGGAGCTCCCCTGTCTCTTCCTGTTGCCTTTGCATCCGTGCTAATGCTGAGCACGCCAGGGAGTTCTGCTGGTCAGTCTTTATTTACAGCCACCCTGCAGAGGCTCCCAGTGTTTCTCAAGAACAAATTTCACCCTTCCACACCTGCCCATGTGAATGAGATCTCCCAGGTAAACACGCTCATAGCATCGTGTGGGTTCCTTCCTGGCTCCCGTGCTGTCTGTAAATGTGCCTCTACCTGTGTGCTTCGTGCTCTCTGCCGGCTGAACCCCAGGTCAGGGCTGATGCTGCCAGCACCTGGAGTGAAGTCTGGCTCAGAGAAGGTGCCCAGCAAATCCTTCTGACAAATGAGTGAACTTTGCGGTGTTTGAGAAAGACTGCGGTTTCCGTTTCCCTCCCTTGTCCAGGCAGAATTCTCCAACAGTTTAATTTCCAATGATCTCCTTTGTACTTTCTCATGCTCTTTCTCTGTCCTTCCTTCCCTTCTCCCCCAGCTCGTTTGTAACAACTTTAGTGATTTCCTTGTTTTTCTTTTTCTCCCCCGCCCCCTCCCTGTTGCTCTAGAAGGAAACAGATGGATAGAGGATTTTACATGAATACTGAATATCACATCCTCATTGATGAGATCACTCCAGAATTTTCTAAATTTGTTCTTCACGGTAACATGGGCAGGGAGAAAATATCTCTAGGTTTTTGAGAATCAGGATGCTCCTGCCAGGTTCAGATCATTATTAAATAAGAGCCAAAGGCTGACCATGATAGAGCTGCTGGGAAGTTTTCTGTAGCAGTAGAATATATTTAATAAATAGCACTCACCTGGAGGTGTGCTGGGCGAGAGCTCCTTCTTTCGCGCATGTGCGATTCTTGTCACTGTATCTAAATGTCATATCTGGGAGAGCTTATCTGCCTTTAGACACTTACAAAAGCAGATGCCTTGGAATTGCCAACAGGAGGGTACTTGGCCCAGGGAAGAATTTTTTAGTGGTACAATATTAATAGCACGAGATTATTTTTCCCTCTCCCTTTAAAAAATGTGGGCAAACATGTCAGAAGGGCGATGCCATGCCTTGCGCATATGAACCGCACTCTAGGTATCATCGCCTGCTGGCTGCGTTTGATTTTCGCATGTCCAGCTCTCTGGAAAATAAAGTGCATGTGGGCTTGTGTCGTTTAGAGAAGCAATCTGAACCTTGTCATTGTTAAGCCCAGCAGCTGAATATTGAACCATCTCTAGTACTGGCAGCACAAGCTGAGTTTGATTCAAACACAGGCATACACAGCTATGGAACTTGGTAGCTAAATAATCCCTGTCCCAGTGTTGTCCCCAGCCATTCAGCTCTCAGTCAACCACCCAGCTCTCCTGCCCTCAACTCCGCCTGCCCTGGTGCAAAGCTGCAGTAAGTCTCAACATCCTTGTCCAGGCACGGAGGTCTTTTAGTAACTTAGCAACGTAGCAACAGAAGTGTCCTTGTGCTGTTTAGTTTTTCTAATGAAGAAATGATAGTCATAACATTTTGCATTTAAACAGCACAGTCTCCAAGAACCTTAAGGTCTGTTGTGAGTAGAGAAAAGGAGTCACAGGAACCTGTTCCTCCAAGGATGGACAGGTCCATTTCACAGGTGGCTGAGCTAGACCAAACAAAGCATGGGGTCCATTCCACACGAGCAACAGAACCAGGAAGCACAGAAAGAACTTCTAGCCAATGGAGCAAACTAAAGAAAAGGAGCTGTAAACCAGCCCATATTTTCCCTGTTAAAGTTTACAATTCCTAGGGAATATAGTATGTGTTCTTTATATATTTTGATTCATATAATGATTGCTAAATTATAGAGGAAATCAAGGAAGGGTAGTGGTTTATCTCACAGCCTCTCTGCTAAATAAAGAATCAGCTGCAGGAAAAGTTTGCAAGACCCTGTTAGTTTACTATGAGTGTGATTATCCTGTGGTTGTTTTCTGATCTAAAGGCAGATACTATTGTGTTTTGCCTAACAGTGCTGGTTTTAAAACATTGCCCCCAGTTGTCTGATATTCCTTCCATTGAGAGACGGGGTTTTTGTAACCCCTCCTTTGAGTCTGTGTCATGACGAACAGCATATTGTGGAAGTTCTGCCACATGACTCCCTAGGCTGATTCATAAAAGGTGGTACTGCTCCCTCCCTGGTCACTGGGACGCTCACGTCAGGAGCCCAGGAAAGCCATGTAAAAAGTCTGCCCAGCGTGAGGCTGCCCTGCTGTGTGGAAGCCCAAAGGCCTCTGGTTAAGCAATCTGGCTGATCTCAGCTTCAGAGTCCTTCCCACCCAGGCACCAGACGTGTGAGTGAAGAAGTCCCAGATGATCATTCCGGACCCCTAGCCATTGTAATCCTCCCCCCTGAGGTCCCTGGAGCTGTGAACTAGCCATCCCTCTGTGCCCTTTCCAAATTATCTGTAGCAATAATTGCCACTGTTGTCTTAGGTCTAAAGAAAGTTCTTAAGTAACAACCATAACTGGAACATTACAGAGCCCCAGTTGTTCAGGTTTATGTCTGGGAAGAAAGGCTGTGGCCCTTCCTCCACCCCTGAAGTTGAATATTTGTTTGCGAAGGTAATTATGGTCATCTCCTTTCTCTTACTATGTGTTTAGGTTGGGTGTGGGCATGAGGTGCAATTCTGGCCAGTAAGATGAGTGGAGAAGTTTGCTGGGGCTGCTTCTGGGAAAATCCCCTTTTTTCTTTGTGAGATCTGCAGCACAGGGCGGTTCTTAGTGCTGCTCTTGGATGCTGTCTGAAGATGACACCTACACCTGTGGTCCTCATCCTAGGGCCACCAGGGGGCCACCAGACGAAGAGGACAACTACATGCCATAGGTGACAGGTCAATGAGGAGGATAGAGATGCTAAGTCCTTGATGATGCTAAATCCCGGGACTACATCCACTTATGGGCTTCTTGTTATATAATATAATTTTCTTACATGTAAGCCTGTTCTTATTGTGCCTTCTGAGAGCCTCAGCCAAAGCTTCCTAACTGATCATTGATGTTCCAAAGAATACATTTTATTCTTAAAGATCTAGGTTCCAAATCTTACTTCTACCACTTACTAGCTATGAAGCTTTGAGATGCTCCAACTCTGTTTCTTTATCTGTAATACTGGGATTAAAAGGTATTCATCACTGAATTCTTGTAAAGAGAAAAAATCATTCATTCAACAAATACTTATTTAGTTCCTGCTGTGTGCCAGGGCCCATTCCCAGACTGGGGACACTAGCTCTGAGTGAGACAGAGAAGCTTCCAGCCTTCATGGTGCCTATATTTGTATGAGGGAGACAGATAAGAAATGAGTCAAGGAACAAGATAACCCCAAGTAGTGGCAGGTGCTATAGAAATAAAATGAAGCGAGGTATGCAAAATGCTCAGCATTGGGCCTGGCACAGTGCAAGCAATCAGTACTGGTGTTTGTTATTTCTCTTATTAAAGTGAACAGTATTCAGATTACCACTAGAAAGATGAGTGAGCTTGAGGGAACTTTGATTTTGGCCTGAAGGATGTTTGTTTTCCCTATTTCTGTCCATTCGAATTAGGAGCTGAGGCCTGCTCTGCAATGCACCGGTCTGAGTTCTAATCCTTTAGGATCTTGAAATTGACTCCTTCCTCAGTTCTGCCCCATCCCACTGAGCTGAGGCGAAGTGGGGGCTCCATAGGAAGGGCCCCCGCTGGCCCTGTTCTGGCCCTTGGCCAGCCAGAGTTGTTGGGATGTATCAGAGGGAGGTGGCCAAGCGCCAACCTGTTCCCAGGTTCTCCTCTAGAAATCGCTTGCTGCCCGACTCAGACCACCCAACTGTGCAAAATGGATGGGTCGGGAAAAATGGCTTCTGGCACCCACACTGGCCGAGCGTGCAAAGCATTGTTAAAGTATCTTTAATTGCAGCCGTGCCCAGGAACAATTCATGTTGAAATGTCCTGACTTCCAGTTCAGAGTGGCCGAGAAAAATCTTTGCTAAATCAGCTCATTCTGCGATGCTGGTAGTGTAGGGGACCGGACCATAGGTGCTTTCCATGAGCCAGCCCACCTGCAGGCCCCGTCATGGATGGAGCCCGGGCCACTTTTCTGCTGCACTGTCTTACTGCTCCATCATCAAAGTCATCCTACTACTCTTTTCTTGTTTACTTTCTCCCTAATGGTCACAGCTTGGCAGTGATAGATAGTGCCTAGGAGCAGTTTTGATACCTGCCCACACTTCCGGCTGAGAGACTTGGTTGAGGAGTTCTTTGCCTGTGGGTTCGAAGCGTTACTTAAAGCTGCGTTAACCTTGGTTACCTTGAAGAATGGCCCCTCTCATGTTTCCTCTTTCTGAGCCAGGCTGGAATTCATCTGGCCGGCTTGTCAGGCCGCCCTTCGGACCGCTGCTGCAAGGCCCAAGGAGAAGAAGGAAGTTATGTGTGCCGGCTGTGGCTGCTGGGCTCCCGAGAACTGCCGCTGCAGCTCCGATCGTGGGTGAGGGACCCTGACCACTCACCTGTGCAGTCTCACCTCCAGAGCTGTGCAGGTGGCCTTTTCATTTTGTGTACTTGGTTCTGCTCACGAGGGCATTTCCCTGAAGCCCAGGATGGCTCATTGTTTTAAAGGGATTCTCAGTCCCCAGTGCTTCCTGCGGTCTTGCAAAGGAAACCCGCTGAGTCACTTCCAATGGCCGAGTACTGTGGCCAGAGCTGGCATTTATTTGTGATGAAGGAGGCCACTGACAGCTCAGTCCCTGCTCCTTTGTGAAGGGGCCCAGTTAGGAAGGGGCATAGGTAAGTAGTTGCCTTCTGGTACCCAGAGAAAATACCTCTTAAGTCAGACAGAGCTAGGTTTGAGAGCATAACTTGCCATTTAGATATTGATTGACCTTAGATAAGTTACTTAACCTCTCTGAGTCAGCTTTTTTTTCCTTATGGAAATGAGAATAAAGCTGAACTCACAGGGTTGTTGGAAGGTAGATGAGCTCATTGCATAGCACAGTGCTCCATGCGTGTCTCCATTCAGAGTCCTCTTTGAAAATACAAGTGTCGCATCGAGGATCCTGTAAAACAATGAGGGCTCATAAATGAGCGCTCCCCCATCACTTGATGATAACAGGGTTGACAGGAATTAAGTGGAGAGGGTCAAAGGGGAGAGATAGAGTCTCACAGGACAAGAGCGATTGCAAGAAAGACATCGATTTTCTCCTCTGACAGTTTCGCTTGGGTCAGACCTTTTAGGGGAAATGACTGTGTATATAGTTTTTATTTGTTAAAATCAATTCTAAGATATACGATTTTCTCACAGTTTAATATCTCTGAGTTTTGAATTGCTTTGACAATTTATGGCATTTATAATTACAACTGTTTTTTTGTGGTGTATGAAATGAGAACACATCTTATCATCGATGGCATCTTGGTTCTGATGAACGTGGGAATACCTTTGTATAGCAATGATAGTTTTAGGAGTCCAGGGCCTTCACCGGGATCTCACTATAACTGCACCGTCCGAAACAGTAGCTGCTAGCCACCTACGGGTTTGAGCACTTGAAACGTGCCTGATCTAAATCGTGATGTGCTGTGGTGCAAAAGGCCAGATCCTGAAGATTTAGTGTGGAAAACAGAAATGCTAAAGTATCTCCTTAGTATTTTTATTGATTATGTGTTGAAATGATAATACTTTGGATCTATTGGGTTAAATAAACTGTACTATTGAAATTGATTCCATCTCTTTCATTTTACTTTTTAAAGGTGGCAACTAGAAACTTTTCGTGTCAAGGTGAAGCTCGCTTTACGCTCTCCCGGACAGGGCTTCTTAGACCACAGGCCTCAGAGGTCCTCCGTTGTGGCCACCCTGAAGGACCCGGGTGCATTTCAACGCAAATTTTGGTTCACATGTTGAAGCTGATTCTACCACAGAGGAAGAGGGTATAAACATGTTCGTTACTGACTTAACGGCTTTCTGGTGAGAGCAGAGTGGATCCCAAGCAGGTTCAAAAATGGCTTAAGGGAGGAGGGAAAGGGGATTTGGCTTGGGGTTAGGGAATGGGACTGGGGTAATTGTTCCTGCCTGCTGGCAGAGGCTCAGGTGCTTTGAAACTCACCTGGGGGAACATCTGGGCTTTCTCTTCAGATTTCCCAGGTGTGGGGCAGATGAGGAAAACAGAAGGGTGAGGTTAAGGGTGTCAGTTCCAATGGTGACTTGCCCGAGGTCATGAAGCCAGCTGGGGCAGTACTGGCGCTAGAATCTAGGCTCTGGAGACCGGGGGTTTTTCTTCTGTTTCACAGCAAGCACCTCATGGAAACCACCCTGGAGGACAAAAAATGTTCTCCCTTCCAGGCCATGGCCTCTGTTTCGTGGATCTGTTAGGAAGGAGGAAACATTGGAGGACGGGGGTCAGGCACAGACCAGCTGCTGGGAGGCCTCTCTTGCTGGGGCAGCCCCAGGACAGCTTGGGTAATGTTCGCTCAGAAGAGTGAATTGAAAAGTAAATACTAACTCAACCTAAAATGAAAATGGGATTAAGAGTCTGAAACAAACAAACAAACAAATGAAAAGAAAACCCAAAACACAAGCAAACTCATGAAAACAGAGTGGGCATTGTGCACTCACTCACTTTTTTTTTTTTTTAACTTTACCTGACTTGAGGATTTAAAACCTCCCAGAGAGATTATTAGCCGAGGGACAGAGCTCTCCCATCACAGGTACAGAGCTTAGCTGCTTCACTAACAAAGCAAAGGAAATACACTCGCTGGGGTTTGCCTCCACACTTCCAGGAGGGCTGTTCTGGGTGGCAGCATGCATTCGGGAAGCTCAAGTACATCCTGACCCGCTTGGGAGGGGACTGGTGTTGAAATCTGAAACCTTGTCTGGTTCTTGGCTTCTCTGAATGGTTAATAGTTTAGTGTTTTCTGTTTATTGTACCTCACAAAAATAAATCTGAATTTGTTTTGATTTTTTCTGATTTTCTTCTACCCTGGAAGTAGAGCAGCCTTCTCAGTAGAAATGACTTTGGATAAAGCCTCAAATAATTACCAGTTCCAGCTGACCCTGGCTGGGGCCCTGCAACCTGCTCTATCCACTGCCTTCCAGGGAGAACGGATGGAGGAGTTCACTGAGAACCAGAAAAAACTTCTCCTGTGTCGTGCCCAACCAAGAGAATTTCATAACTATTGGTACCTAGAGTCAGCCCCCGATTGTGTGGTGAATGGGACACAGTGGATATAAAAAGGGAAAAGCTGCAGAGAATGCCCAATTACTTATATTTAGCTTTGGACTGTGTTTTGCCTGGCACTGTCTTAGGGGGGATTTTATGGTTGAAACAGGACTGACATACATCATGAAAGCATTCTGTGTCGAGCCTGGAGTAAGGCGACTTCGCGTTTGTAACACTGTCTATTGATGCTATTATTTACTCTCTGAAGGGCTTTTTGCTTGGAGAGGAACTCACTGCCACCTGCCTTTTCCCTGATGCTGAATTTATTAATGTTTTGAACTTTGTGAAAGAAAGACATTTCTTTAATCATTAAATAATTAATATTCCTCTAAATATTTACACACTCTTTAACACAACTAATAGGCCAAACTTTAGGAATTTGAAAGATTTCCCCGAACTTAGAAACTTATTTAATTAAACTCTTGAACAATTAATTTTCACAAGTCCAATATACCAGATCCTCCTAAATGGTCTAAACACATTAAGTGGGAGAGAAAACACGCCATGTATCACGACTGCAGACGTTGTTCTCATATGGACCAGAGTGACCTCAGTGTCTCATTGTTTCTATCATGGTCATGTCCTCATTCTCACCTCATCCTCAAACCTTCCCAGAGCAGTAGTCAAGTGACCAGACCAACTTAGATGGCAGGTTCTGGGACGCACAAGCAGATTCTTGGTCCAGACATGGGGCTTGTTTTTCAACTTCAAAATGATTTAAACTAGAACCCTGATCAATGGCACTTGTCTAGGTCCACTTTTTAGTTCCTTTCTCTGGCTAGTCACGAGAGTTAAGGTATTTGATATTCACTGTCTTTCTCGCCGTCACGCCATTGCTGTGCATTGGCCAGGACTTTAAACATCATTGGAACATAGTTATGCTTTCCTAGTGTCTTATTACCTTTAATAAGTACATTTGGGTGACCAGGTTGGTGTAGTAAATTCTCTTTGCTGGGCTGTGCAGCGGGTGCTGTGATGTGCTTTCCAGCTCTTTCTGTGAGGACTGAGGCATTCATTCTCCAGGTGGGTAGGCGTGTTCCTGTTGATGGCTCACAGCAGAGTCCTTCCTCAGAAACTGTCCTTGGAGAAGGGCAGCTGCCTTCTCCAAGGACAGGTTGATGTGTTGGTACAAATTCTTGATCCCACTGCCTCATTGTGGGATGTCACTGCAGAGCTGTTCCAGTTTTAGAGCTCCCATGGGATCTCCTGAGACTTTGTCATCACTGCATGACAGTTCAGCTTCTCCCTCGGCCCCGCCCTGCTTCCCCTCCTTGCTTATAGGGGTTGCTCCCAGCAAGACGACTCAATTAACTTCCACCTCAGAGTCATTGCCAGGGAGCCCACCTACAAAGGTTGGTGCCAAGCATAGTCCCAGGAAGCAGAATCCGAAATAGGTGGGTTTGGGGGCTGGATCATCAGCCAGGTGGCAATGAGGACCCCATCACTGGTGGTAGCCCTCTGGTGTGTGGTATGGCACAGCACTATCGCCAAAGTGTCACTGGTGGTGAACTGAGATGGGAGACTGGTAGAAGGGAATTCACTGGCAGATGCCATCTCTCAGCATCTGAGAGGTTCAGAGAAAGTAAAAATTTCTAGGATTATGGAATTGAATGATGATTGATTAAGATATCAAAATGTTGAGAAAGGGAAAGACTAAGGGTGATTAATCACTAATCTAAGATGAAGTATGAAAAGCAGAGGGCCTCCTTGACAACCTATAAAGACTTTCTCATACCCTACAGCCAAAGGGCATAAAAAACCAAGTATCAAGCCTAATATTTAATTATAAGGGTAATGGAGCTCCATGACAGATTGAATTTTCAAACCTGGCAAAACTGCTACCCCAAGGTTAGGGTCCTGATAAGACTCAGACTTGGGATGGGGTCATCTGGGTTAATGTGATTGAAAACCTTAATCCCTAGGGTCCCCTGAATGCTCTGAGCCTGTAGGAATGGCCATCGTCCCCATTATTAAAGGCCAGTGCAACTCTCTTTTAAAGACAAGACAGAGGTCTCTGCCTTGACAGCAGCACATGGCTCATTCAGGCCACCTCCAGGCTTTCTCTCTTCCTCTTCTCTAGACCAGTAATTCCAGTTAAGTCACAATATAACCTGGTCAGAGGAGTGCTGGGCCTGCTAAAGGGAGGAAAGGGAGCAGCAGTATCTGGGCCACATGTGGGAAACTGGAGAAGGATGAGAGGCACGCTAGGTCAAGAGGGGGTGGTGTTGAAGGGGAAGTACAAAGTTGTTTAAAGGAGAGTTTACTGATGTGGAAACACTCTTACAGGATACATGGTTTAATGCCCTGACAAGGGCCCTGGGAAACGATGTCAACATGCCGCTAGCACACTGATCTTGGAAGCCTGAAGAAAGTGATGGCGTGTATGCATTAAATGAATCAGAAATATCATAACTGTGTGGAGAATGGTAGAAGGCATCACAGACTCAGAGAAATGAGAATGCTAGAGAGAATATACAAAATAAGGATAAAAAAACCCAAACCCAACTAGCTATGCTCCATGGGAAAGTCAGAAGAACTGTGCATTTAAGGAAGACTAAAGGATGAGCTGGTAAGAAGGACATTATTGGGAAGTTCAGTGGTGGTTGTGTTCTGAAGGCCAAGGCTGATGGTAGGCGATGCTGGTGCAGCACTGAGTTCGGTGATAGCAATGGGGCTGATAGAATCCAGGTGCTGGGACTTAACTATCAGAAGCAAGGAAGGCACAATTATCATAATTCTTGGCAAAGTCAAAGTGGCAGCCAGAAGCCCTGACCCACTGGGAGGTATGAAAATGGTCAGTAAAATGCAGTGTCCCTACAGGCAAGAACATGGACAACCAACAAAATATTGCTCATTTGTTACAATCAAAAGATATTAGGAGTTGAGGGAACTACTCCAATAACAATTTATAATGTCTCTTGTCCAGTTTCCAGACATGAGAGAGCTTTTGCACTTGGAACCTGCCGACTGCAGGGAAGACCCTGCAGCACCATGGCAGGTGGATATGATAATAATTCCTCAAAGGGCCTCCAAGGGTTTACTCAGTTGACTGTACGTTGGATGAAGGGAAATACCCAAACATTTCAAAGACTGTTGACAGCAGAGTCTGAATTGACATTGATACCTGGAGCTGCTCCCTCCTAGATAGCGTAGGTCCAGCTTACAGAGTACACTGAGTCCCTGGACTCATCAGAGGTCCTGTCCCTGGAACAGACACACCTGATACTTTGCAGAGCTCCCACATTTATTCCTTGGTCTCTAAGATAAGAGATACTGTAATGGAAAAAGCCAAGTGGAAGCCTTTGGAACTGCTCTCCTCCTAGTGACCAAATAGGCAGTTACTTTGGTGGCCTTCTGTGAGCTGCTCCTAACATCACATCTTTGTGTGGTGCCCTCCCACACTGACTCTCAGCTGGGCAAAATGGGTGTGAGCAGGTGCGATGCTGCAAAGACTTGATAAGAGTTTTCACACTGGGGCTTGTTTTCTCAGAATGCTTGCTTCTGGGATCAGGTGCCATGTAAAGAAGCTCTGGGTAGTTATGTTACATAAAGAGACTGTGTGGAAAGAGAGGTGCCAGTCCCCCAGCCATCTCTGCTGAAGCGCCAGCCACCCGAGGAAAGCTGTCTTGGATATTCCAGCCCTAGATGCCCTCTGACTGCATCCACAGCAGAGACTCCAAGCCAGACCAACAAAAGAATGATCCAGTTAAGTTCCTGTTAACTCACAAAACTGTACTAATAAAATAGTTGCTGATTTAAGCCACCTAACATTTTGTGGTAGTTTGTTATTCAGCAACAAGTTACTTAAACAAATGTAAATGCAAAACAGTACAGCATCTTGGGGGGAATGGCAGAAATTAGTATAACTGATAAAGACCCAAACCTTCTCAAAGGGCAGAATTTTGAGTGGTGCATCTGGTCGTATATGTTTATGGAAGGAGAAATGGTCAAAGTGAGAATTTGAATGGACTCCTAGGCAACGATGAATGGCTAGACCAGTTGGCAAGAGAAAGATTAGAAGACTGGGGACAAGGACATCTGGGAAGAAGGCATGTGGATCGATCCAGGGCAGTGGCCATGAAGTGTGTGCTGTGAGTACTGGAGAACACTACTTCTGTGTTCCAACCAGCTTATCTCCATGCGCTACGTGGAAAGTGTTATTCCTAAATTTCATTTTCCCCTCATTTCCTGAGCTTGCTTTTTTCCTGACTTATACCTTTCTAGGAACAGGTATGTCTTTATACGTGTAGGATTAAATGAATCTTGATAGCTGGGTCCCAGTGTGGTGAGAAAATCCCAAACCTCCCTTGCTGTGGGCTGGGCTAATGTTCAGATGATCTTTTTCTGGTTTGAATGCTAAGGTTTGTATATACCTTGACAAGAATTGCTATATAATTAAATTAATCCTACAATTATAATTAACCTTTAACTCTGTAACCTGAAGCTTTAATCCAGAAAACATGCCCAGAGATGGCCAGGATCACATTGCAATTTATATTATTTCAGGTAGAATATCTTATCCTTCCTTTACGAAGATACTTGAGTAGGTACTTGGTTTTGTCCTTAACTTGAGTAGCTGCTTGGCTATCTTCCCAGCTCACGATAAGATGCTTTCTTTGAGAATACACTTTTACTTACAAGTTGTCACCCTGGCAGCCATATTTGTACTACCTGACTGAGCCTCTCTGGCCAGAGTTGAATGGACTAAGGGTGGGCCTCTGACCCAAGCTGGACCAATCAGATTTTTTCTCCTGGGAACTTGGAATTGAGAATATGACCCAGTCAGTATTGGTTACTCTTTTGTTGAAGAGAACAGAGTCTCAGGAGCTTGGGCATGTTAGCCTTCTGCTGACACATGTGCTAGATGCATCAAAGTCTAGTCTTCAGAGGGAAAATGCAGATTTTAAGAGCTTTTCTCTTTTTGGTTTTCATTCTTCCCTGATCGCACCTTTCTTACTCCTATATCTTGATAAGCTCTCCTCCAAGCCCTCGTTAAGCCAACTCGGGTTAGTTTTTGTTGCTTACAACTGAAGAGATTTAACTAACAGAAGCTCTTTTGCTGGAAGATACTACTGGCTCCTGTATGCACAATTTTTTTTCTTCCTTCCTTCCCCACTCCTTTCTTCTCTCTGTCTCTCTCCTTTTATTTCTTTTAGCTCCCCTCCTCCTCAAGACTGCATTATGATTATGCATTCAGGTTATAGAGAATCTTTGTTTTAACCTAAAGCCATTTTCTTGCCAGGAATCCCATAGCTACAAACCCTCAGCTTTGAAGGGTAAATTAAGCTGAAGGGTATACCTCCAAGAATATAGTTCACAATCTATTATCTGAAGAAAATAAGCAAAGTCATTGTTCTTCCCTAAAGGCAGCCTCTTCTTAGTTAAGTATGTAGGTCTAGTTCCATTTGCTTGATTGTCAACAGCTCCTTCCACTGAGGAGGGAATAACAAGCACCCAGAAGACAAAGGAAAACAAGAGGGGGTTGTGGTCTTTTATATGAGTTTCTTTCTTCTTTTTCAATATTCTTTAATATGGAAGAAGAGAGATTTGACAGTCCTCTCACCTGTCATTCAAGGAAAGTTAAAATGTGATGTATTTATTTAAATGTATTTGATAAATCTTCACTCAGATTCAAGTACTCTTGCTTGTCATGGCAAAGGGAAAACAATAAAAACCCCAAAATAGTGCAAATTTTCAAAAATAGGAGAATGATTGGATAAACTATGATACACCCACACTTTAGAAGTTGAGTGTTTATTAAAAAGAATGATTTAAAGTGACATGTGTTATAGTCAGAGCACTATCAAGGGCAAAGCCTACTCGTTAACTCCTTCCTCACCAGTAAGTCTATCTCTTTCCATGATTTTCAGCTGGGCACATAGCTGCCATGGAAAAAGACTACATTTTCTAGCTCCCCTTGGAGCAAGGTATAGCCATGTGACCAGATCTTGGTTAATGAGGTATGAGTCTGCAAAGGAGGGGTGGGGTATGCCCTTTCTTCTTTCTTTCCTCCATCGTACTTCTTGGGACCATAATGGCAAACTAACTTAGGCCATGTGGATGAGGGGACGGTGGGCAGCAAAATAGAAAATCTTGGATGCTTGGCTCATTGTGCGGAGCAGAGTTTCTGAAGGCCACTTGACCATCTATCTGCGGACTGTTAAGTCACATAGAAAGAAACTTCTATTTTCTTAATTTGGATCTCTATTACCGATAGCTAGATTTATAGCCCAATTAATGCCTTTATAAGCAGAAAAAGGAATTCAGTTGTAATATTTATTATGATATCATTTAAAAATATCTGCGAATTTGCCTTGTACATGATATATATATATGTACATGATCTACATATAAAATGATTATCAAGAAAGGTGGGAAAGTGTATGACCAAGCTTCTAACTTTGACTTCCTAAGATGTACGATTGGGGGAGAGTGTTTACACTTTTCCTTTAATTTTTTTTTAACATATAACAACCAAAATTTTTTAAAAAAACATTTATTTCCAGCCTTCTTGAGGTAGGAGTAGCTAGTGTGAAGGTGTGTGTTTAAACCATGCAGTTGAAAGCCTTTGGGGGAGAAATTCAGGAGCGAAAGCCCGGCCTGCGCTACCCGGTGGCAGGTGCCATATCTGCCGAGAGACTTGTGTTCGTGGGTCATTCTTACAAACTTGTTTCTAGATAGAGGCCCTGCTGGCTCTTTTATGTGATTGGGTAAATGCTGTTGGGAAGATGGATTATTTTTATTAAAAAAAGAGAAACTGTTGAGTTTTGCACAAAATTGTCTCTTGGTTTGCTTCCATTGTGGAGCAATTTTAGGAAGAGGAGGACAGAATGAGTGAGTGAAATAATAAGCCGTGGGAAAGCATCTCCCTAGCGACTTCTCATTGGCTGACCGCATGGCCAACACTCAGGGTGAGAAGAGGCAGATAACTCTGAATTTACTGCCCAGAATGAAGACAACATCACCCACAGGATGCAGAGACATTTACATGTTTGTTGATGTGGAGATAAAAATTGGGGAAACAGAGGCTTCAGAAGCAGTAACCAGCAGCAAAGTTTTCACATAGCTTTTTCTGAGTTCAGAAAAAAATATTTTTTGTGCTCCATCAAACCTCTTCATTTCTTTAAGAAAAGAATGAATGCCACAAAACCATAGTTCACCAAAAGTTAAAACTGCACTATTTAGAAGCTAGTTAAAATTTCCCACTTGACCAAAGAAAAGGAAAACCAACAGCTTCCTTTGGCTTTCTATCTCTTGGCAAAATGGAAAAAATAATCCCAGAGAAGGGGAAAGTTGGCAATACACATTTGGGGAGGCATCTTTTCCAGGACCCAGATAAAAGCTATTAAAAAGCATTAAATAAATTCTGAATAGCATCCTTAATTTGACATAGGTGGAGGTGTCTGGAACAGTAGAAAGAGTATGGATTTTGGAAGCAAGTGGGTATGGGTTCAAATCCTTTATTTTTCACTTATATCAAGTATAACAAGATGTTAAAACAAATCTTTTCCACATCAGTTCTGGCCAGGGCTTCAAGACCATGGTATTAACTTATATCACAAAGTGAGGTACGAGACCACCATGCAGAAATTGAAAGGAAGTGTTCAAAACTAGTTTTGGTGTCTCTATTTTCCTCACCATCAAATAGATAAAAGGGTTGAATAGAATTCAGAAGAAATATTTTGTTTGGAAAGGTGGAAGACTTTTTCTTTTGCTTCAAGCCCAGGGGAAGATCTTCAGTGGGACCACCAGTGAGTTTGACATGAGTCCCGGTGGTTCCATGTCTGAGTTGTGCCCAAGGCTGAGAAAGGTAAAGGACTGTTGTGGCTTCACTTTGCTGAGAAAGGAGTGAAAAGACATTGTTGCAAGGAGGTGACTTTCATTCCCCCAGTTGATTGGGGCAGAGAATAGATTTCCTTTATACCAGATGTTGCCCATGAGTGTGATGAGGGTTGTCTTAGATGTCAACCAGGAGGGCTGCTGGAAGGCAAGGTGAACCCAGCAGAGAGTGATGAGCCCAGTTGTATGGGAAAAATCCAGTCCTGGGAGGTGTCTCTGAAGACCCCACAGAAGTGTCCCTCAAAGTAAAGTCTCAGTTGTGTATACCTGCTGATCCTGGGAAGCACCGGTGTCAACCACATTGGCAGTGGCAGCTGGGCATGATTGCTAAAGAGGACTCCCAGGAGCCCAACCATCAGTGATTACAAATCCAGCTCATTTCAGGAAAAGGATAAGACAGAACATCAGCATTAAAGCAAGGACACACATCTCAGCCAAAGGCTACCTCACAGGAAAGACCAAGTGCAAGCTTCAGTTGTCTTCCTCCTGTGAGGGCCGTGGCAGGAGGCACCTGCTCCCTCACAGCAGGAACCACAGATGTGTGCACAGCATACTCTGGAGCCAGGGAGCTTCTTATACTTTTCTGCTCAGGTAGGTCTATCTTTACTACATGACCAGTCCCAGTGATTGAAATTTTGGGGGGTCTCAACAGGTCCAGCTGCATCAACCTCACTGTTATCAATAAATAATGCTGACAAGTTGGTACAAACCACTCGCAAACTCCTTGGACACATGGTTCCAAGGTGGCACTATTAATCATGCCTATTGGTGTCATGCTGGGACAGTTTTGAATTTCAGTTGAACAGCACAGATATATTCCAGGACTGCTGGAATTAACCCTCATAGCACACCAACTCGTGAATTATCTGTCTAGTGAGAATGTCTCTGCCCCTTTGCTCTCCTGGCACTCTACGCCTAGAAGAGGTAGACACGGCCGAGGCAATGGTGGAGAAGAGAAGCTCAAGATGAAGAAACAGAAAAGAAGTTGACCACACCTCTTTCTTTTCCAAAGCATGTATGACCGAAAAAAGAACCTGTTGAATAAGTACAAAATAAACATTCTCAGTGATAAGAAGGCCAGAAGTCCTAAATTATGGGAAAGTGTTTTATTTTTCTTAGTAATATTCAAAGTAAGGATGAAATGTGCTAACACAGCCAAAAGCTAATGTTAACAAAATAGAAAACTAAGAGTAGGATGTATAAGTAAATATAAAACCTAGATTTTTGAAAAGATTAAAAATGCATATACATAGTGCAGATGGCCAATAAACATTTAAAAATATGCTCCATGTCACTAATCATCAGAGAAATGCAAATTAAAACCACAATGAGGTATCACCTCACACCTGTCAGAATGGCTATCATCAACAAATCAACAAACAAGTGCTGGCGAGGATGTGGAAAAGGGGAACCCTTTTGCACTGTTGGTAAGAATGTGGGCTGGTGCAGCCACTGTGGAAAGCAGAATGGAGGTATGTCAAAAAATTAAAAATTGGAACTCCTTTTTGACCCATCGATTCCACTTCTGGGAATTTATCCGAAGAAACCTGAAACACTAATTCGAAAGAGTATACGGACCCCTATGTTCATTGCAGCATTATTTACAATCACCAAGATATGGAAGCAGCCCAAGTGTCCATCAGTAGATGAGTGGGTAAAACAACTATGGGACATTTACACAATAGAACACTACTCAGAGGTAAAAAAAAAAAAAAAAAAAGAAAATTTTATCCTTTGCGACAGCATGGTCAAACCTGGAGAATATTAGGCTAAGTGAAATAAGCCAGTCGGAGAAAGACAAATACCATATGATTTCACTAATATGTGGAATCTAATGAACAAACTGAACTAACAAGCAAATAGAGACAGACTCACAGACAGAGGGCAGACTGACAGCTCTGGGGGCGGGCGGGGGTGGGGGGGTTGGGTTGGAAGGCTGTGGGACTGAGCAAAAAAGAAAGAGAACTCATGGACGCTACAACAGAGTGGCGACTGCGGGAGGAGGGGGAAGGTGAGCTGGAAGAGGGTGTAGGGGGAAAAAGGGAATATCAAACAATACAATAAAAATAAACTATTAAAAAATAAAAAATAATGTATACGCAAGCTTTTAATTAGTGTGATTAAGAAAAAAAGTCTGAGTGCAAAACTACACAAGATTAGGAGTAAGAAAACAGAGCTACAGAGAAGGCAGATTAAAACAATAAGAGAATATTATGCAACTTATTGGCAACCTATATGAAAATCATGAATAGGGTTGGCAAATTCGTATGATTCTACACCTAGAAAAAAAACAAAAATTCTAGTTTAAAAATTTCTAGAATTAATAACAGAACTTGATAATGTTGGACATAACTTTTCTTTATTCTAGCAACAAGAACCTAGGAATGGAAATAGGAAAACATTTTATTTATGACACCAAAAGATTTTAAAATGTGGATAACAAAAATACAGAACCCATATGAAATAAATGATAATGCTAGGTGGAAGAATATAAATCAGTATCTGAAAAAAAAACCTGGAAAAACTTATGTTCATGTGTGGAAGAGTTAAATACTGTACAAAATCAATTGTGTCAATATTAATATATGAGTATAATTCTAATTAGAATTCCAATGAGGGCTTTTGGGAGGATAATTGATTATGATGATCTTAAATTTTATATGGGAGGAAAAAACACCTGTAAACAGCCAGTAAAAGTGTAAAAAGAAGCCTAGTGAGGAGGCATCTGCTTTTCTAGTTATTAAAACTCTAAAAAGCTACCATAGTAAATCAGTATGTGATACCAGCATAGGAACAACTACATAGATTACAGCACAGATGGGCAACTCAGAAACATATCTCATTTTATATGAGAATTTTTATATGAAAATGTGATATTTCAATTCAGTGTAAGAAAAATGATTTATTTAATAAATAATGTGAGTGCAACAGGCTCTCCATCTGGAAGAAAATTGAAGAGGACTTTTATCTAGCATCACTTATAAAAATAAATTCCAAATAGATGAAAGAAATGAGACTGGTAGGGTCTCTTTAAACTAGTGGGTCTCATATTTTGATCCTCCACTTTGGCTACCATGTGTCGAGTCACCCTGTCCAGAACCATCACAGGATGGGCGAAGGCCTTCAACGCAATGCGGGGAGAGACTAGCAGGACAGAGGCTGAGTAGGCAATGGGGGTTGTCTGCTAAAGAAAGCCAGCTGGAGAGAGGCAGGAGAGAGAGAGGGAGAGGGAAAGGGGGAGGAAGAGGGTGGGGGGGGAGAGAAATTGAGGGAGAGAAAGGGAGTTAGTTTATATTGTAATATTTTTGTTGCAGTCTCGCGTCAGTTGCTGTTACTACAAGACAGGATGGCTTCTGGCCAGACCTTTACTGTGATACCTGCAGCTGCCCCTGGAAGGACAGGAACTGACTTCTGTCTCAGACACTGAGGGGTAAAGAGTCCAGATGTCATGTCGAGGAATCCCCCCCCAGTCTTTCTAGAGAAGCTCTTTCACAAAAAGGAAAAGAAATGTAATTACTGCTGCCTCTTTCTTCTTACTTAAGTACTTTGGAAAAATAAAGTGGGAATAAAAGCCAAAATACTAAGCAGAAGGCTGATTGCTTTCCTCACTTACTTTTGAGGGACACCAGACAGGTGTGGGGTTCACTCATGAGCAGTTAAAGGCCATTGGATAGTTGCTCTTGAGAGAAGTCCTATTCCGGTGATTCAGCATGCAGTCCTGAGAGACAGCCAGGCCAGGCAAGGCCTCGCCTGGGAGAAGCAGTGGACACGGGGAGGGGAGAGGAAACCAGAGGCTGGAAGAGCAGCTGACCAGAACTGAGGGCCTTAAGGGACAAAAGGAATGCTCAGTGTGTGGTCAGGTCCCAAGATGAAGGGGTGCGGCAGATGCAGATGACCACCCGAAGCACTGGGAGAGGCTGGAAGGGCAGGGCAGGGGGGCTGTCCAGGTGCAGGTAACCATGCCCTAGGCCAGAGAGGTATTATTGAAGGACAGGTAAGTGAGGACAGAGGCAAAACAAATCCAGTACCTTCAAGGCCACTCTTGCGGTTCTCTGTGAGAACCGGGCCTGCTGCAGGTCTCCAGCTCTCCTCAACCATGCCAGCTCAGAGAACTTTCCAAGTGTGAAGTGCTCAGGGCCGGCCACCCAACTGGAATACATATGGAGTCAAATAGACCTGATCTTGAATCCTAAGTGACCCACTCACCAACTATCTATCTGGTCAGGCGTATGTAGCCAGGCCCTCTGAGCCCAATTTCCCTGCTGTTAATATGAGAATTAAGAGACTCCGCAGATCTGTCAGGGGGTTCAACAGAAGTGAATTAGAGGGCACTTAGCACAATCTGGCCAGAAGTAGGCACTTCATCATGGGAATTTTCTTCATTCTGTTGGAGAAAGTAAGGGTAGTCTCTGTGACACCCTGGAAGTCCATTTTCCTTCAGTAAGGCTCACGTGGCCCTGCCTCAGGTGGGGAGGGTGAGTTTGGCTTAGTAAGCTCCATCTCAAGGTACATTGTTACCTGCCGCTCTGTCTAACTTCTTTATTGTTGTATCCCTTTGTCTAGAATAGTGTCTGGCACATAGGAGGTACTCCAAAACAGTGTTCAATGAATGAATTTTGTCTTTTATCCTTAGACTGGTTTGAGTGAAACTTTAGAAATTCCATAATTTCACCTGGACAATTATTGTCACCTGGAGATCCACCTCCCTGTTTCAGTTTATGGTTTTTTACAAAGAACTGCCACCTTCTAAGTCAGTACCAGGTCTCAGAGCTTGGACCACATATCACAGGTATTAACACACACCCAGCCCAAAGCTGGCATGAAAAGTAAATATTTTGTATAAAATAAGAAAAAGTTTTATGTATGATGCTGTAGAAATTATTGGCTGCTGGAATCTTACTTGACAATTTGGTAGGATTTTGCGGCCATTTTCATACCTGCTGAGGAACTTTTTGTACGGTGAGCAAATCTAACTTACAAATGGCTTTCGGGTGTAATGGAATTTTTGTGAATACTAAATCAAGCAATTGAGTTTAAAATAATGTTGTATTCTGGCAACAACTAGCATTGATTTGTATCTTGTTGGTTTCTTTTCACATTTGGGAGTCAGTGACTTTGTATTCTGACCTCCAACATTTTTGTAGGTCCCTGAAGAGCTCACATGCTGTGGGCGCTGAGCCTGGAGTGCCTGATGGGGAAAGTAATCTCCTAGGGCTGTAGACCAGCACATTTGTAATTTATTCTTATCTAGCATGGGTCTAGGTGCTATAATGAAAAAGGGAAAGGACACCTTAGGAGACTGTCTTTTAGTTCTGGCTTCTTCATTCATCCCCGATTCTCCTTTCAGTGTCTTAATCCCACCACCCCCTTTTGGTTTTCACCCTGTGCATTAAAATCTGTTCATTCCCTTAACCTCCCCCATGGCCACAGACCCTGGCCATCAGGTAGACTGATCTGCGTTATTAAATTTTTTATTGGTGGGCTGAGTCATTCATTTTTGCATTCCCCTTGAAAAGGAAGGTTAGCAAATATGATCTGAAGATAAGAAATAGTGGACGAATTCTTCTCATCCACTCACAGGCGTCTTCCCTTCCCAGGTCACGTGGCTCTGGGCGGTCGCCATCTCCGGTGGCCTTCTGGTGAAGGTGCTCCTATCTGGAAATCCCCTCCGTGGCTCCCTTCCTTATTCTGGCCTCTGGTCTTATCCCTGTCCAGAGAGTGGACATGGAATGAGGGGGAAGGGAACAGAGAGCAAATATAAGAAACCTGGTTACCCAAATGCCTTATCAGACTTGCTATTCAGACTGTGGTATGAGAATGAGTAACTTTTGTACTAGTCACTGGGGGCTTGTGAGAAATGCAGAACCTCAGGCCCCACCCCAGGCCTGCTGAATCGTAAGCTGCGTTTGAATAAAGCCTTTAGGTAAGTTAGTGTGAATACTAAGGTTGGAGAAGCCCTGCACCAGATATGACCCCCTGGATGTCTCTTACGTACTCAGTGCCCACTGGGCTGAATCTAACTGGATCAACGGCCCCTGCAACTTGTTCCACTTTGGAGGTCCGGCTCTTCCTCTGGGTTTCTGACCTGTCTTAAATATATTCAATAATTTCATTGTAAGACATTTATTGTCTATTATATATATATTTTTTTACTGATTCCTTCCATTTAAGCTATGAAACAAGTATTATGTCAATTCATTTTCTATCACCAGCAGCTTTCAATGAGCTTAAAACAACTTTTGACTTCTCTAGACTTTAGTTTCCTCATCTGGACAGTGCAGGGGCTGGGCTTCACCTTCAACATGGCTGCCGGCCTGACATTCTGGGATTCTCTGATGGGCTTAAAAGAATCAGAGCTTCCAAGTTGAGCAGCACCTTGGAAGTCATCTAGCTTCACAACTTTCTCCCCCCATCTTGTTGCGTGAAACCCTCTCTAAAGCATAAGCCCCTTTAACCACATTTGCATAAAATGACTATCTAATTTAGGTAAGATATTGCTAGTGACAGAGAATCTAAGACCTTTGCAGTGAAGTTATTTTGTTTCTAGAAGAATATCCTACATTTTTAGAAACTTATTCTTATAGTTTTGAGGCTACATAGTTAAAGAAAAAGAAGATAGGGATTAGAATAAAATAGAACCGATATCCAATTCCATGAGAGCCACTAATTAATTGACTATGTGAGTTGAAGAGACTCTGAGATGATCCCGTGACCCCTGCCTCCTAATATTCATGCTTCACTATGTAATTCTCTTCCCTTGAAAGTAGGTAACCTACTTCTAAGCAGCAGAATATGGTTCAGGAAATGGCTCATCACTGCTCTGATTCCTTGCATTGTGTGGCAAAAATGATGCTGCTCCCATAATTATGTTATGTTATGTAAGCTCCATGTCTCTATCAGACTGTCTTGTATGCCTAAGGCTGGCTTTGGAGAAGCAATCTCTCATGAGTTTTGCAGCCACAAGGAAATAAATTCTGCCAGCAACCTGAGGGAGCTTGGAAGTGGACCCTTCTCCAGTTGACCCCTCGGAGGACAGCCTCGCTCTCACTGACATGTTGACTTCAGCGTTGTAGGTGGCCTGCTGAGCCACTCCTGGCCTCCTGACTGTCAGAAACCGCAATGATAAATGTGTGTTGCTTTGAGCTGTTATTTGTGTTTCAGGAAGTATGGAGAGGAAGGTGGAGTCATGGCAGTAGTGGGGAGGGTGGGGATGTATCAGTGACACAGCTTTGGGTACAAGCAGTGGAAAACCCATCTACTAACAATGAATTGAATGATGAAGATGTTTACTATCTCACAGAACCAGAAACCAATCATAACGCTTGATTAAGAAAGTGGTTCAATGCTGTCATCGAGGATTTAGGTCCTCTCCCTCTTCCTTCTCTGCCTTCTTCAGCATGTGTCTTTGTCCTTCAGGTAGCCTCATGCTTGCAGGGTGGCTCCAGCAGCTCCAAGCATCACCAAGCCCAGCAGTGGGAAAGACACCTTTATTTTTTCCTTATGCATCTTTGTTTTTAAGGTCCCAGAAAACTTGTTCCCACCCGGTCCTACCTCTTCATATATCATTTGTCAGATCCGGGTTACTTATCTACCCCCCCCTCCCCCAAATCAGGCAATGGGAAAGAGCAGAGGTCATCATGTTGATTGGTTAAGATCCCTTGGGGTGGAAAAGAACCAAATCTCCTCTGAAGCACAAGGTCCCCTAAGCCTTGAAACCACTGAGGCTTTTGTCAGCAAGGAGAACAGGGCGAGGAGGGCAACTGATAAGGTGGGCATTGCCTTTGGGTACCCAGACTTGACTTTGTTTCAAATAGAAGTCTGCAGGTCACCACTCTGGCATGCAATGTGAAATTACTCTGCACAGATTCTCAAGCACTTTAATGGTAGTTATGTGTCTGCTTGGGGTGAAAGTTATTCTGGACATACAGCATTTCATTGAACCCAAGAAACCATAGAGTATAAAATTTACCATTATTTTATAAACGTCTAAGAGAAAAAAGTTATTTTAAACTCTGACATAATGTCTTAACAGCAGTTCTGCATAGCCCTGTAGTCGGTAATACTAGTCTCTTGCGCTTTGGAATTTCTTCCATCTTTTTTGAAAAATTTGGCAATAACTCCTGCTTTTAGTTGCACTGTTTGATGTGGGGCCAATGTAAGTGCTTCATTTTTGGTGGATTTTTTCCTTTTTTAGGCCTTGAAAGCAGTTCATTGTTGCTCTGTGAGAAAGTAAGAAATTGCAGTTGTTCATGTAACAACAAATATTTGTTTCACAAATGTCAAATTTACGCCCACTCTGCTGTTTCTTTTTGTACACAGAGTAACTCATTGTTTGAATGCCACAATAGAGGATAATCTTTTGAGAGGCTTTTAAACGGCACTGAACCTCAACACGGATTGTTGCAACCATGCCTTGAACTCGGCTGGAATAATGACACTGGGAACAGCTGTGACCAAGTCTGCCATGCAGAGGCAGGGACAACTGTACCATGATTGCCTGGATTCTAAGGCTCATTTTGATTTTAAAGATGGTAAAATGTCGGGGGGAAAGACTTGTCTTAGAATCAATGAAATGTATGTTTAAATAGCACAACAGTCTGTAGGCTTAATCAAGACTACTGATGGCCCCTCATGAGCAGGGCACAGCAGAGTACTCAGAATACAGGGGAGGCTGGTCAATTGTGGACTGAATGGTTCTAATTACATCAGGGCTGTTAAGCGAAGCTCTTTGCTGAGCTGGCTGCTCAACACCAGTGTTCACCACCCGTGCTTGTGACTTTCTTATTGCTAATTGGAGAAATGCTTGTATCGTCTGTCACTTCCTGCATTTGTTTTCTGCTTCACTGCACTCTTTACTAAGTCAATAAGATTTTGCTAGACAGGAAAGTGGTTGCATGCCTGGATGTGTGTGTATGTGTTTAAGTGAGAGAGACAGAGAGAGTGAGACAGAGAGAGAGACAGAGAGAGAGAGAGAGAGACAGAGAGAGACAGAGAGAGAGAGACAGAGAGAGACAGAGAGAGTGAGACAGAGAGAGACAGAGAGAGAGAGAAAGAGGGAGAGATAGAGAGAGAGGGAGAGCTAGAGAGAGACAGAAAGACAGAGAGAGACAGAGGAAGAGAGTCAGAGATAGACTTGATAGTTTTGAGTATAAACAGCCACTCACCCTTTAGAAAAATTGGCCAGTCATTTGAAGTCAAAGAGGAAAAGACAAGCCACTGGAGGGATTCTGTGGAAGGGGTCCATCTGCCCAGTTTCCCTCAAGGACCCTCTTCGAATTGAGGTCCGGTGCCTACTGAGCCTGCATCTGAAGGCCTGAAACAGTGGAAACAAAACCAGGGTGGAGACCATACCATCCTGCAGAGGTACAGATTTCCAGGGAAAAGAATGGAAAAGCTGCGGGAGAGCCATCTTGTCTGAAATCAAGCTAGTGAAAAGGCACTTTCTCATCTGATGATTTACTGTAGAAAATATACCCTTTGGCAAACCTTCGCTCTGCCTTGAAGTTTGCTGTTCTTCAGCATGTGGGTGCCTGGTCCACCCGCCCGCCTAACTCTCTGCCATGTGGCAGGAGCCACACTAAAGTGCCAGCGTGCGTCCGTCACATTCAGAAAGGAATGACTGGGCTCACTGACAGCTGTTCCCCATGGGGCCTTTTTGTCCCCCAGCACAGGCAGGCTGTGGCGGAGGCAGCTTCTGATTCAATTTTAGTAAAATAAGAGTCTCTTTTTGCTGCTCCTAGCTCCCAAATCATTGTTTCTTTTTCCAATGTTTGTGTTTAGAAATTTCACTTCTTGTCTTGGGAAATAGCAGAAGAAAAGACAAGTTCTCTCTCGCTCTCTCTCTTTTCTTTTTTTGCAAAGACTGTGTGGTATTAGACCATCACACATTAACCGTGTGTGCTCTGTAATCTGACAGAACTCAGTGCAAAACCTGGCTCCTCAACCTATTCATGTATTCCTGGGGGCGAGTTTGTTAACCTCTCCAAATCCAGGGCTGCTTATCTGAAAAATGAGGGCGATAAGTGGGAGACGGCTCCCCGATTGTTAGAGGATGAAATGAGGTCACACGCAGGCACAGCACTGTCTGGAACCTGCTAACTGGGCGATACGTGGCCGCCAGGGCAGGTATGTTATATTTATGCATTTGCGGGGTTTTAAGTTCCTTGTCTGTCCTTACAGATTCCATCACTGTCGGCTCACGGGTTCCTGAAGGGAGGTGTCTGCCTGTGACCATGTTCTCATCTCACAAACGTGCTTTTTCGGCTGGTCCCATCTCCCTACACACTGCATGTCCGGTTTCTGATTTCCACTGCTGGTCAGGCCTCTGTCCCGAGCTCCAGATTTACAGATTCACTGACTGGCAGCACCCAGCTTGCAACTAACACTGAAACTGGACTCCCTGTCCTCTCCCCAGATGTGCTTTCCCTTCAGGGTGTCTTCCTCACCGCCATCCCCTACTTCCTCTCTGACTCTCCATCTCTGCCCCCTCTGCTCCCTCCTTCCTCACTCCTGTCCTGTTGAGCCTTGGTTTCCACAGTTTTTCCGTAATGAACCTTCCTCACTGTCCTCTTCGTTTTCATTTTCTCCATCTTCCAATTCATTCTTCCTTCTGTTGTTCTTGTCTATTCACAACACTGTTTAATACCTATGGTAGCTCCACATTACCTTCAGTGTAAAGTCCAAACTCCTGAACAGGGCCAGTAAAATCCTTCCTGATCTGGTCCACCCTGCTTGCTTGTCGCATCTCTTTCCTTTTGTCTTCAAGTTCCCCACACTCCAGCCACATGGAATGCTTGGGACACTTCTTGATCGATGGACCATTCTTAGACTTTGCACAAACTCTTCCATCTATCTGGAATGCAATTACTAAGGTAATTTTTCTCATTGGGTCATTCATTTTAGTTCAGTTGACACTTCCATAAAACTTCTCCTGGCTATACCCTCCAATTTGAGTTAAATCCTCCCCCCCCCAACATTGCACACTGCATCCTAGGCATTCCTTAATAATAACTCTTGTCGCACTCCTTGAATGAAGGACATTTTCTACTAAGCTCTGCATCCACCATACCAAGCATCGAATCTAGCACACAAAGAATTACAGTGTTTTCTGAAAGAGTGAACAGAAGCAGGACAGAAGAAACGGGTCATTTTGATGGGAACACATCTAGGAGGTAGATAGGTGGTCCTCCAAGACATGGCGTCTGCATCTCAGCACTTGCCACAGGACACTTTGTGTTGTGAGGGGAACGGCCTGTACGCCATCTCAGTTATCTGCATGTGGAGCGATGCAGCACGTTTTCTGTGCTCTCCAGAATCAAATAACATTGCCCACTGGGGTTGTGTCCCTGAGGCTGGGAGGAATTAACCAGCTTCCTTCTGTCCTGACAATGGAGGTCTCATAAAGCGTTTAAGTCCACCTTCTCAGCTACTTGACCTAGGAGTACCGAAGAGTTTGGGGGGATGAATGTCACGGTATGTCAGCCCTGACTCCCAGTCTTTCTCACTGGATATGATTGCTTAGTTTTTACATATCAGTTTTTATTGTCAAAGGGCCTTGTAGGGGTTAATAACACATTTTCCACTTCACTTTCTATGGTTATTTCCTGTTTCTCTATAACAAAAAGACATTTGACAATGCATGAAGATATCTGCAGATCTGGGCAGCCCTTTGAAAGCTTGTGGGTTTTCATACTTTTTAGCAGATTGTTGAGGCTTCTGAATCTCTAACTTATCCTGAAGGTACTTCAGTTCTGAGACACTCTGATCAGCTTAATTCTCCAGCTATTTCTTTTCAGGCTTGTGAGGGAATTTTAACACATCTTTACCTAGTTTGGTGCATTTTTAATATTTTTGTCTCATTTCTGTACATGGAGAATGAAAGCAGTAGGGAGGGGGGTGAAGGCAGCTTTTATCAGGAAGGCTTGCTCTCTCTCCCATTGACAATGCCTATGGCTTGTTTTTCTTCTTCATTTAGTTATTATGGGTAAAAACGAACTTTTAGATGAGAATTGATGCCTTTTGTTTCTATAATGGGTCTTAGGTCTTTTAAATGCCAAGAAGGTCATGGTCATTCTTCAAGTTGTTAAATTTGACAAGAAGGTTAACAGATTAATACCAGGTCATATATCAAATAGTGTCAGAATCTGGGAAGAACAAAGACCCAGGCCCTGACATGCTGTCACTACAGGATTTTGCTAACTGTACCCCGATTCTTTATAGTTTAGGTGACATACTTCCTTTATCAGTCATTGTCCTCGTTTGTGACTAGACGGTCTTTTTTTTCCCATGAGCACAGGAGGTTTGGCCTCCTTTAAAGCTGACCTCAGAAACTTGTCATCCTCAGGCACTCAAGACAAAACAAATGGGGCTCGCAGTTCCTAGGCTTGCAGGTGTTTTTCCCCAGGTGCCACCAGCCTGCATATGGATCAGAAATGATGACCTAGACTGATGCTCTCGGAATCAGAGAGTCTTCGATGCAGTGGTTCTTAACTTGGCTGCATGTTCAAGTGAAAATTCCAGTTCTGAGGCCCCGACCTCAGAGATTTGTATTTAATTGATTTGAGGTGAGGCTCAGGCATGGTTATTTTTTAAAATTCTCCTTGAATTGAATGATTTTACTGTATGAATGGGGTTAAGAACAAATGTTCTTAGCTCTTTTGCTGATGCTGTGCGGAACTACTTCATTGTTAAAACCAAGCTTTGTAGAGCCATGGCCAAACGGGTCAAAACTTTGCTCTATTTTTAATGCAAGCCACATTTATTGTACTGTGAAGATGCTGAAGAAAGAATGTTGGCATATCCTTGGGAATTACAGACATAATATAACGTCTCTGTAAGTAGGCCAAGACAAACAAAGCAAACTGAAGCACTCAGGCGTCTTCTAAAGCACCTGGACAGGTAAACTCTGATTGGAACAAGTTGGGATGTTTTGGGAGCGAGTATAATTATGCCTCTTGAACTTTTCAGACGTCCTTGAAATAAACTGATAGATAAAACAATTTATTTAGTCTTCCCAGAAAGTTCTTCTTGAGAAGGAAAACCCAGTACATTGGAGGGACCTGCAGAACTGCCAGGGATCAAGGACCAAGTAGGACACGAAATGAATGACTTTTCCAGTGTGGCCAGCTTTCAGTGAGGTCTGCACAATGATGTGATCAATAAACTTTGTGATTTTTCAGATTCTCTTTTATTTCTGTTACTCAGTTTCAGAACACCCTTTGAAAAACAGGCTCTGCGAGCAAAGGCATTAATTACCAGCCCTCTGCCCTCCTCCGTGTCAACGCTGGCCCATCCAGGACAAGCAGCCAGGCCGAGTCGTTTGACCCCAGGTCATGATTCACATTCTGAAATTGTAAGCTCTCCTAAAGTGTCACAAAGGAAGTGAATCATGGGAATTCTACAGACTGTTTTAAAAGGCTGACGGGAATGTGGTAATCTAGTTACTGGTAGGCAGATGGGGGAGAACTTTAAGCAGAAATGCTGTGTAGAAATTGTGTCGCTGCTCACATCTCTAAGGCCGGCTACGCTGGCCCAGAGCCATGCTGCCCAGTTAACCCAGGGCCCTACACTTTAGGTCTACTAGAAGTCTTGTTTCTCCAGCATCTATTTCTGCTTCTTTTAAACTTAGCACTGTGTTTTTTCTTTGGTGACCTACTCATTACCCATTCAATCCATGGAATTCGGGTGGGAGCTGTTACTAACCCTTTCCCCCTTCCCGCCTAATATCCATATATCTTAGCTCCAAGGGTAGACATATCTCCAAAGCCTGGCCAATTAGCATATTCCACCCCTTTGGCCTTAGTGACTGTTACAGGGTTGGTCACCTTGTCCAAGCTGGTCCAACGAGTTCTGGCCCAGGGATTTTGCTGTTGAGAAAGAGGCTCCCTCTGGCCACCGAGTTTGCTAAGCTAGTGAGCAGGGCCACCATGAAGAGGGAGGCTTCTTGAGAAAGGGAAACCAAAGAGAAGAAGGCAGAGGCAAGAGGTCAAACACGACACACTTCTTGAAAACGTATTCTGAGTATCTGTACCTACTTATGTCTACCAGATATGCCCTCTGGACTTTTCTATTATATTAATCAGCAAATTCCTCACCCCACATTTCTTTCCTTAAGCTTGTTAAGGAATATCTAAGCCTGTAAAAGCCTTACGCTTATTAAAGCTGTACTTCTGTCACTCACAGGATCCTTTCATAAGGGCCCCTGGTGAATACTTTCCTACATACCCCAGTGTCCCAGCCGTTAAAACCAGCCTGCCCTACTTCCTTAGGGAGCTCTTAGAAAGTGGTGGGCAGCAAGGCCAGCTAACACACGACTCTGTGCCGACAAGCTAATGGGAGAGGGCTGGAGGCTGGCTCAGGTAGAATGTGACATTTGACAGCAGTTTTCCGGAGCCCATTGTTCTCTAATAGAGTGACTGTGAAGAGCACAAGGAAGGAGGGGCCGGGAAGACATCATCACTGAGCATCTTCTACATGCAGGTACTGTCAGTGACCTCACTCAATTGTTACACAGTCTTGTGCATATTGTTACCGCTGTTCACAGACCGTACAGTGATATCACTAACAGTAGTAGGTATTGAGTGCTGTATCCCAGTGCTACCTATAATTCCACTTCATCTATTACTATCATAGTAACCTATAAGTTGGAGATTATGATCTATATTTTATAGATGATGAAACCAAGGTTCAGAAGTGTTACAAAATGTCAAAAAGTTAAAAGGTTAAATTCACCACCATACTGCTGAGAAGAAGACAGATCTATATGTAGACCCCTTGGGGAAGGCAAGTGTGATATGAAACAGATCTCCATCGGCAGGCTTGTGATGGAGTGCCTAGGGAGATATTTGGGCTGAAGAGGGCCTCTCAGCATGTCTGACATTGAAAGGGGAGACACTGCACAGGGGTAGATCGTGCATGGTATTGACCCTGAGCTCCCCAGCTCAGGCCCTGGCATGGTAACCACCAGCCTTGGTTGGGAGCTCTGGCCAGGTTACTTGCTTAATGAGACCTAAAGGAGTTCTCTCCCTAGGATTGCTTCAAGACAGCAAAAGTGACTAGTTCAGAACACAATGTAGAGCACGGCTTTCATCAGCTTATAGGTTGTAAAATGAACCCACACAGTTCCTAATCGTGCTGGCTGCTCCTCGTGTTTGAGCATCTGGTGCTGATTACTAGTCGCTAGTACGCGGCCCTGGCTGGGACCGGGGCTGTTTGCGGGTCCCATTAGTATTCTCTCTTATGCTGTGCCAGTGCTGGCAGCGCTGCTGATCTGTGCTAACGCCCTGCGGTGATTTGCGTCCCACATTTATCTGTGCCAGTCCGCTCCAGACGTGCCATCTTCTAAGCCACAGTTCACGTCCACGCGAGAAAGAGTCATCTGTGTCTTCGAATGCAGCCACTTGGAGCTCAGTGTGCAAGGCTGGTCATTGCATTTCAGTTGTGCCATTTACTTCTGCTTCGACTGTTAAATGAATCGAACATGGAGGCCGTTAGGCTGAGGTGGCTCTGATGCCATGGCGACTTCCATAAGCAGAGCCAAATCTAAGCCTGTAGATGCCTCAAGGTGGTAAAATCAAAATGCCAAGGACAAGCAACCACAAGCAGCAACTAGGCTTTAAACTATGGCCAAGCAAACAGTTTTCTCTCTTAGCTTCTATACCTAAGTCTTTCCCCAAATGGCTGTCAGCAGAACATTCCTAACTAATTAGAATTCATTTTTACTCAAATAAACTCTTAAAAATTTTAATACACCACAGTATACCTTTTAACACCATCCATGGCCATAATGCTTGGGATAGGATGAAACATGGCTCCCCCAGGGCCCATGTCCCGATGCCTGCAACCTGTGAGTGTGTTACCTTACATGGCGAAGGGTACTTACATGTGAGTTAGTACTTAGAGATTCTGAGTTGGGGAGAGCATTCTGGTTATCCAGGCGGGCACCATGTGTCCACTGGGTCCTTGTAACAGGAGGATAAGGCGACTCAGCATCAGGACGGAGCTCTGATGACAGAGGTGAGAGGTAGGAGGGATGCAAGAAGGGTAATGAACTAAGGAGCTTGGAAGCCGCCAGGAGCAGAAAAAGGCAAAAGAAACAGACTTGCCTCTGAGCCTCTGGAAAGACCAATTCAGCTGCCACCTTGACTTTAGGCCAGCGAGCCTGGCATTGGACTTCTGACCTTCAGCGCTGTTGGATAAGAAGCTGTGTTGTCTCAGCGCAGCTGAGCTTGTGGTAACTCGTTGTAGCAGCAATCTTCCACACTGAAGTTGAGATGCTGGAGGGACTTTTTTTTTTCCCCAGCAAATGCCTTCTGTAAATATGTGCTGCTCGGTGTTTCAGGATCATGTTCACCGAGATGTACAAATGACTTCCCCTGAGTCACCTGTGTGGGTTTCCTGGTTCCTCTGGCTTTAAGAGAGGAAAGACTACCTTTCGTTTGTGTGCATCCTCAAAAATGCTCCCCTCGCTTACAAGGCCTGTATTCTCCACTTGCTTCCTGGGCCACACCAGTGATCTCCTGCCCTTTCCCGCACCCCCACCCCCTGCCAGAGCAACTGCTGGTAACAACTGTCCACCTGCTCTATCACTGGGTTTTACTGTGGTAAGGAGAGTTGTTGTCAGTCAACTAATACAAAGCTAACCATTTAATTCACGCTTGTGTTCAAAGACAGCAGCGGCAGGCCAGCTTCCACTGCGTTAGTGGGGCCTCAGGGTGGTGAGTTCATCGCAGGACTGAGCCTCAGCTGGGCATGAGGGTGACTTCATTTGGAATGTGACTTCAGTGTTATTGGAGCCCGTGAAACTCAGAAGAGGCTGATGATTAAGCTGGATTTTATACATTCATAATTGGGCATATTTAATGCTGGTGACCGGTATTTATACTTGCCATTGGGTAGTCTTCCATTTAGTAGGGATGAAGAATTATCATCAGAAGCTTGCTTAGTATCCATGAAGTCAGAGCAAAGGGAAGTAGTAATATACGAAAGAGCATTGGGTGTACTTAATTCAGAACAGCTGTTTTCAAAAGAGGCACTTTTTAAAAAAGAAATATTTGGTGAAGTCTAGTATGTGGGAGTTACAAAGGGAGAGCTATTCCAGGGGCATCAGGGGTAGGCCCTCACCTGTGGTGGCCCTGAAGACCCTTGGAGAGCCAGCCAGGCTCTGCCAGGCGCAGGCCTGGTGCATCAGCCCTGTGCCATGGCAGCGTAAACCTCCTTGTGACTCCAGCCTTATCTCTGCCACCAAGACCGAAGGGTCTGGATGAACACTGAATATTCGGTGATGGGGTTTCTAACCTTCCCCTCGGTGTCTCTGTGAGCTCTAGGCCCTCCACTCGCTCTTGTGTTCCAGAGTCTGCTTTTAAGCTGGGTACAATACAATTGATTAGCATTTATTTTTCTAAATTACAGTTGCAGTGTGGTTTTGTTGCTTTGAAATTATTCCCTGGTCCCCTTGATTGAGTTTTCAATATTCCCGATCTCCTCAGTCACACATTTACCATCTTTCAGTTTCTTTCCACAGATGGCTGGACTCACGCATTATGTATGAGTTTTACAGGTGGTGTCTCAGAGGGCAAATTTATTCCTGAATGTTTGCTGCGTACCGTGGTCACTCCCGTGTTTTATCCACATGTGTGATGAGAGTTTCACTTTGAGTAGGGCTGCCTAGTCTGTTCGTGGGGAACCCACCCATTGGCATAGCAAGGGTGCCTGTGGGAGAGACAGAGGTCACATCTCTTTTTTCCACCTAATTTCTAATCGAGGAGGGGACTGTAAGTGCTGAAATTGGGTTAGAGCTGTTAAAGAACATACAAATTCATCTTTACAACTTGAAACACTCAAGTCATGCTTCTCTGTTCTGCAACAGTGCAAAATCCCTGTGTTTTTCACCAATCTAGAACGGAAAGATACAATTGAACATTCAGGTACAACTCGACTGATAACAACGCGTTAGCCCCGGCATCTCTCTGTGGTCAACGTAACCATGAGAACTCAGCTTTGCTTGGTTTAGAACCCACATTTCTTTCCTTCCTTCAATCACTTGCTATTTCAGATGTCAA